>JAEQML010066743.1:0-19700 GCA_016904865.1 Pissodes strobi | reverse complement strand
AAAGTATAATATTAAGTAGGTATACATATTATTTATTATTTTCTAAAGTATTTCCAAGTAGGGACGTATAAAGAGGGGCAGAGTTGCATTGCAAGAGCGTCGTCGGTCGCCGCCAGCTGCCAGATTATCTTAATACGAGGTTGACAAATTTAACACGTTCCTTTCCTTCACCTCATGTAAAATTGAGATCCCAAGAATTTCGATCATAGCCGATGCTAGCCGAACCGTGTATGACGACCGCCTATTAGGAACTTCGCGCTTTAGGACAAAATATCTTTAGGATTTATTCCGCCATCTCAATAATTATGTTCAATAGCAAAGGCCCATGAATTATTTTACAGATTTTAACAGGCACACTTCACACAGTAAATTATTATAGGAACCTTTTCCTCCTCAGCCAATTCAAATAAATTAAACAATAATATTTGCTTGCAAAGATTTCCAACTAATACGACCTCCTGTATTTAAACCTCACCCGAATACGCAACTTGCCAGGCCAGTGCCAATGTCGGTCGGGTCGTCAAACAATAAATACAAATAGACCATACTCAAGGCAAAGGTCATTTACCACTCAATAATTATTACCAAGCGAGAACTAAACCTATTTTCCAACAAATTTATAATTCCGAATTTGACCCGACATGTAATGAGTATGCCTTATCACCAAGGATTTACTCTTGTTTTAATTTTTGTTCTTTTAGCCAGTGACATCAACGCTCGGTTAGCACGGAAGTCACGTTTTCTAATATTTCGGTTCAACCGACGGGGATAGATTATTAAAAACTGTCATACAAAAGTGCAAACTGGACCTTAATTCAGAAAATTGTAATTTTTTAAACGTTAAAATTTGGATAACAGTTAAATTTAGGTGCAATATGAAAAATGTTTGATATTTAACGAGGAATATAAATTATAAAAAAATTAAATGAAAAATGGCCTGCTATTTACATATAAGCATTTCTCATTTTGTATTTATGTCGATATTTACATACTTTCTTGCCACGAAAGTTTCATTCAAAAACATTTTTAAGTATGAAAAGCGCTACATAAATTATTAATGAAATTGTACATATTTTTAAACAAGTTTTGTTGTTGAAATTTTACCCCCTTCCTGCTGACAGATTGACCTGATATTTGGTACACATCTTTAGTTCTAATGGCAATGCAATTTAATACATTCTGTGTTATTGTAAATCCAAGATGGCCGCCGGTACAAAATGACGGATTACATATTTTTTCACAACCCCCTCAGTATGGGTATCAAATGAAAGGGCTTGACTAGAATACTGTACACTGTGACAAATTTCAATTCTAAGATGGTCGCCGCGCCGGCACAAAATGCCAGATTTCATATTTGCGTCTATATTTCTAATTTCATATTTGTTTCAATACGGGTAATGGGTATCAAATTAAAGGGCTTTATAAGTAGAACACAGTGCATGGCGGATCATAGAGTTTAGACAGTCTATACTTACATTAAAGTTGAAATCTAGGTATCTAATCAAAACAAAGAACTTTTTTGTTGAAAAATGGCTTGAAAGAAGAAAGACAAAGTCTTTTGTATTATTATCAATTTCTAATTCCAGGTGTTGATACTAGGTTTTAAAAAAACCTTAAACCTTAAAAGGGGCTTTTAGGGAAATGTTAGTAGTTTTAAAGAGTGCAGTTACTGGTCATACCCACTTTACAGCCATACACCAAGAGATGCTATGTGTAGCGTCAATTTTTGTATTTCAAAATACGTTAAAAATACTTTAATTTTTTTCCCAAAATATTTTTCAACTTTAGGGCCCTGTTACAAAAATGTATTATGATTGTTTTTCAATTACATTTTTTGTTTACTAACTGGACTACCTATAATACATTTGGGTGGGCTTGGTTATCAGAGTTAGAAAATCATATCAAGGCCTAAAATATCGTGATAGATCCCCATTTGACCCAATGTGCGACGGTGATAACATGCAAAAGTGCAAACTGGACCTTAATTCACAAAAATGTCAGTTTTTAAGCGTCAAAATTTGGATAACAGTTAAATCACGGCCCATATAACACCATGTGCCGTGGTTAATTGTTGGGCATTGAAACAAACGACAGATCTTGTCATTTTTCACAATTTTTGGTAGGTTTTACCCAAGAACTTTAAACAAGACAGGATGGTTCGATCTGCCGAATTTTTTCACTGACAGCTGCTTTTTTGTGACGTAGCCACGCGCGAAATTTGGCGCGAAAGGCTTAACGTACATATGGCAAAGTCGTACGAGCAAGGCTATTTTTCTTGTTTAGAGTTTATAAAAAAGGTTTTAAACTCAAAATTTTAAATGGATAGTAAAACTAAACTATTTCTTATGAAATTACCAAGGTTTTTTTTTATTAATGAAGAATGGAAAATATTTTTTACAAGCTTTTTGTTTTTGAATTCTAACAAACCTGGATAAGCCAAAAGTAAATAGAAGACGGGGTATTATTAAATCTTGTATGAAAAATATCCTTAAGAGTATGAATAATAGGAGCTTATTAGAGAAAAATAGACAACAATAAAATAAAATCTGACTACTCTTTTATACAGTGTGGGCCAAAAAGGTATGCATATTTGGAAAAGCTTAATAATTGCTTCTCAGAAAATGTTATTCTATATGGAAGCTAGTGCATAAATAAAAATAATTTTAACCATACAAAAACTCAGATTAAGTATACACGGTGCGCAAAAAATAAAAATATGTTACTTTCTAAAACATATATTTTTAAGACCGCAGATGTGAAACACAAGCGAGAAAGCTGTAAGTTTATCCATATGAGATACATGCTTCTTTCCTGTTCTGTGGATACCTGGACGATTTAGAAAAAGCTGGTACAAATCTTAAAACATTCTATTTTTGACACTATTAGTTTAATGGTCTACCTACACTCTACACTGTATGATAATATTAGGGTTAGCTATTATATAATATAAACGGAGTAACACAGGGTTCTATCCGAGTATAAAGATCGACCTTTATACTCGGGTTCTATCTTAGGACCAGTGCTGTTCAACTTGTTTGTGAATGACCTTACGTAAGATGTATCTGAAAAAGATCATAATCTACGCAGATGGCACAACATGTTGTTATTGGTGATTGGAACTATGAAAATTTAAAAACTGAAACAGAGAAAGTAATCAGCGAATTGGCACACTGCTATAATGAAAAATAAATTAACTCAACCTTGATACAACAAATTATATTTTATTCAAGAAACAGAACATCACACACATACATCAAATATACACCTTAATACTAAAACCACTCTGAGTAACCTAGCAGAGATCAAAATCCCTGGACTCACTATTGATAAAGAACTTCAGTACTCTATGCATCTATTGCAACAAGTTACATCACCCACAGTGCTTCAAATAGTAAGTATGCTTTGGTTACTTTCACTCTAAAATGTGCTACGCAATTCACTTCTGGAGAGGTGAGAGTGGAATAATGAATATATAAGCTACAACTAAGAACTTCAAGTAAACAGTATTTTAAAAGTAACAATATAATAACCCTCACATCTTGTTACTTACATAAAATTCTGCCAATGATAGACAATAGGATTAAAAGAAGCATCTTCTTTCCCTATTTCATCCAAAGCTGTTTCTATGTCTTCAGCTTTGAAAGTGCTATCAGCTTCATCATCATAGTCCGGCTGCTCTAAAACTATTTGAATTTCGGTTCTTACAACATGTTTTAAGAAAACTGGATCAGCACTGTGAGCTTACTAACGAAAATAATTCCTATAATCTCCGTAAAGATCTCATTATTTGGCCTATCTTTACCATTTCAACTAAATTGTTAAAAAGTACCTATTACATCGGTATTACCATATACAACCTTCTTCCCACAAAATCAAATATACCTACTAGTATAACTCCATTTAAGAGTGGTGAAAAAAATATTACTGCAAGGCGCTTATTATAGTCTGCACGAATTTGAGTCTCATCTCTAACAGTATTGTATGTTCATATGCACAGTATATGTTCCACAATTTCAATATTAACTGTATTGTTAATTCTACGTCCTCAATATACAACATAAATTATATAAGTTATCTTATATCGTATTTTATACATACTGTCTAAAGCATCTTAACTATATATTATACATTTACTCCTGAGCCTGAGTTAACTTTTATATTATAAATTGTTTAAAGCATAAATATGCGAAAATGGGCAATACACCATTATTATATTTATTATTATTAAATAGTAGTACAAAAATTTTACACCATACAAAAATCATTGAATTTAAAAAATTGTTCACGGAAAGTCAAAAGTACAAAATTTCCTGTATACCATTAAAACTAAATTCCATGTGGTGCAAACTTTAGCCAAGAATAAAAAATTATCACAAAATGATCTGAATAAATCCTGCTAGTGTCAGGGTTGAATTTATCCTGTCTACTACAGCGGCTAATCCATTCCTTTCTTACACTTTGGGACACCATATCCTTTGGGTTGGGAAGCACATGTAAAATAATTTTTCTTTCACCACTTTGCTTAATAGAATAAGTGTTGTTATAGCCAAAACCAGCACAGCTTGATCCTGATCTTGACATAATGGTATCTGAAACACATATGAATCGTTTATTTGAGAAAGGGACTAACTAACATTTTGTGCAATTTTGATTTTTACTTCTTTTCGTTTACTTTTTGAATTTGAATTTTGAATCGATTCATTAATCAGCATATTCAATAATTTTCTTTAAATGATACTCATTAGGTACAGCAACAAAATCTACCAATATCACAATATAAGCAATGTCATAATTATATGATAATCAATCCCTTACTGGCGATATCTTCATGGTAAATGTAGACGAATGCTTTGTCGGTGTTACAGTAGTGTATATCAAAAATATTAACTGTTAGCTGTGTTAAACAAAACAAGTGCTGAACTGGAACTACTGGTAAGTGTACATTCTGCATGTAATCGAATTGTATTACGGCCAAGTCATCACGATTCTTGCACTATGCTTATTATAAGCATAACCAATACAGGAAGCAAATCTTCTTCAAGGTTTAACAAATCTCTGACTGTTACCGGATCATCACCCAGATGTGAGTCTTTATATAATTCCATGATATAGATGGAGCCCTGAAGTTTGCTACGCATGTTTCCAACATTTCTGCGAGACTTGCGTCTGGGTGCTATGCAATAAGAATAATATCTAGCGAGTTGAATACAGAGGTAGCTAGAAATGCTTATTTCGCGCTTATTGAAAGTCATCTTCGATACGGGATATGCTTTTGGGGATCTTGTTCTCAATATCTTTTTAACTCGCTGTTTATTTTGCAAAAGAGAGCTCTAAGATATCTTTGTCGGGCTGCACCCAGAGATTCCTGTAGGCCTCTGTTTCTTGCCCAGGGAATTCTCACCCTACCCAGTATTTTTATATTGGAGACTGTGTGTCTGATGTATAAGAAACATGCACCGGATATTGACAGGTCTTCTTGCCACAATACAAGAAGCGCGCGCACTATTGGCTTGCCCATTCCTTCTTCTGGTCTTATCCAGAAATCGCTGTTTTATAAGAGCAAAAAAATATTCAATAAACTTCCACAGAGACTTCGGAATGTCTCAAATTTAATGACATTTCGAAGAGATGTTAAAAGACTTTTGGTCGAGAAGGCCTATTATTCAGTCGACGAGTTTATGACGGGTAATTTAGAGTAGTCCATGCATGGATGTTTTATTTTATAAGTGTAGGTTTATTATTTACCACTAATTTTGTTTTTTATGTGATTTAGATTAATGGATTTTAACTGTTGACATATTGTGAATTAATTGTAATTGTATTTTGTTATATTAAAATGTATTCATGTCATGTATTGCTTTGTCAATGAGAAATGATTTCTTCTGATAATAAAGCTCTATTGCTCTATATCAATGACCACTTGAATATCATATTCTTGCATTATAAGCTCTTCATAGGATGTTATGCTATAAGGGTTGTTAGTTTGAATTACCTGTAATGCTTTGACTTCTAATTGTATTTTGTTATATTTATTTTATATATTAACTTTTACCATTTTAATCTTTTTTTGTATGTCAGAATTTAAAAATTACAGTTACATGCTACATATATGAATTAGTGCTAAGTTTTCTTTTTAAACAGCTTTGTCAATGAGAGAAAATCTTCTGACAATAAAGCATATTTGATTTGATTTGATTTGAATTTCTCTTGTTTTGATTTATGTATTTATTTATTTAGTTACACTGCTTAACAGGTTCGGACCCAATTACAAAGCAGGATTACAAAGATAATCAAAGTACCTAAAGCTTAAAACTATGAAATACATACAATAATCTACAGTAAAGTATCCAAAAATCACAAGTAGAACATCATGAACTATAAAATATTTTACAATAAAAAAGAATAAGACAAATCAAATCAATAATAGGGAGGTATTAGCAGTAGGTAGGTCAGGATAAGGAGAGTCATGATACACGGTCAGGATCATGTTCTTTGAAGAGAGTCCGTATCACAGCGATAGAACTATTGAATATATCAAAATTGTTGCCGAAAGCATTGTGTTTTGCACATTGTATGAATGGGTGAAAAGACTTGCTCTAGGTAAAGAAAAGGTTAAATTCTGACGGGAGCTCATGCGAGGAACAAGAAAGTTAATTTTATTTAGGAGATCAGGGCATTCAATAAGATTATTAAGTAATTTAAATAGGAATTCTTGGGAAGAGTAGCCTGTTCTAGTTTTAAGGGACTGCATGTCAAACATTTGAAACAAGTTCTCAGGAAATCCCTGAGGTGGGTAGCAACCATGAGTCCTCAGGTAAAGCAACTTTAAGAACCTACGTTGTACCCTCTCCAGATCATCTATGTGTGCATAGATGATCTGCTGATGACCATACTAATAAGGCGTATTCTAGTTTTGTTCTTATAAAAGAACAGAATAAAGTTTTAAGAGTATCAATGTTGTGAAACTCATGGCTAAGTCTGGTAATAAATCCGAGAGTTCTGGATGTTTCACTAATTATATTTTCGTAATGTTTTGTAAATGTCAGCTTATTGTCAAAGGTTACACCAAGATCCCTAAAATGTTCTGACCTAGGTAAATGTATATTGTTTATGGAATAGTGGTGTATAATTGGGTTAATTTAAACACTAAGCTTATGTGTAGTATATAAATAGATTTAATTTATTGATCTAAAAACTAACTATTTTCACAGTATATTTGCCCACTGACTTTGATAACTTTTTTTGATCATGCTTCATTCCCTATTGCTCGAACAATATGAAAACTTATTTTTGATTTGCTCAAGGGAAAATATACATCATCGAACATTCAATATTCTTACTTTGTAAAACATTTTCATGAGAACATTAATTTACATTTTGGTCGTCCACAAGGAGACATTTGCTGTAAGTGTAGATCTTCAAATAAAAAATCCTTCTCTTGGAGATGCATTTAAAAGAGTAGGAACCGCCGAACTAGCTGTACATAAAAGAAGAGCAAAATAGTTTTACTAAAGAAATCTAACGATGAGTGCAAAATCGTGATAATTTGACAATAATACAATTCGCCTACATGCAAAGTACACTTACAAGAATTTGCAGATCAGGACTTGTTTTGTTTAACACAGCTAACAGTTAATATTTTTGGTATGCACAACTGTAAGACTGCAAATCATTCTATATTTAGCATGATGGTATCGCAAGTAAGGGACAAAGCATCTAGGAGGCTTCTGGAAAAGGAATCTTAAGAGGTTATCATATAAAATTAAGGCATTGATTATATTAATTTCTCGAAAGGCACTAAATATTAGCATAGTATAAACAAACATATTAGTTAGTACCTTTCCGAAATAAACGATTCATAAATACCTATTATATTATTTGTAGCTAACTAAAATATCATATCCAAAGATAAAAGTTGAACATTAAGTAGTTAAAAATTCCTTTTATTCTACAAACAAGTATATTTGTATCTATGTACATGTTTACTGATATTCAAAATAGTAATTTTCTTGTGGCATTCAGAGTTCGACAATCTATTCTCAAATTATGGAAAATAAAATTGAATTAAGAAAGCCTTAGTTCTATAACTTGTGTGTATTTACTAGTAAGTGAACTCATAATGCTAATAACATGAGGCATGAGGGCTTCTGAATGAAAAATCCTTAATATATGATTCGACACTGGCTTTTCCATAGTGTCGTAAGTGTAGCGATTGCTGTATGACATAATATATTCATGATATTCTAACGTAATCAAGATCACAATCTAAGGAACTAAACAATCTATAAATAAGAATTACTTTCCAGTGTTTGTTCGTAAACATACCTACTATTTTAAAAATATTGTTTAAAACCTAAATAGCCAAGTGATACACTGTGTAATAAAACCCTCAGTTTGACAATTTCTCTATAATATTAAGTAAAATATTATTATTCTTCCCAGACTTGCTTTCATTTAAACATAATTTAAAGTTCTTCCTACCTTATTTAATAAAAAGTCAATCAAAACTACACTGAAAAATATTCATACAAAACAGGCACTCTGGTCCCTGTTTTAATCCTCAATTTATGGGATTTTCTTTAGGATCAAAGGAGAAATATAATACATTTCAAGTTTCTCAATGTTCAGAGCACTAAAACACAACTGTCAATAGTTATAAGATATTTGAAAATATGAGTAAAGAACTAAAAACAGAACCAAAAGATGGAAATTGCAATGCAAGCAATGGTGAAAATGACGGCCATTCGCGCGCAGCTACGTCACAAAGACGCCAATGTGGGTGAGAGAGCCGCGGGGCACGGGGCAAAAAAAAGTGAACATGTGTTTAAATGGGAAGGCACCATCCTTTCATATTAGTTTATCATTCTTGGGTTTTACCTGCAAATAGGGCATGCCCATAGGACGTTTTGACAATCGCCTTAGGGAAACACATTCATTAGGTTATGTTTTGTGACTTTGTCACCTTTGTCATCGCTTTTTCACAAAATTATTTTAACTATTATTCTTCTACAAAGAGTGATAGTGTTCCAGCGAGTTTCGTGACCAAAACCCTAAGCGTGATCAAAACCCTAATAATATCGTGAACGTGAAATATAAAATCAAGAGTCCCGGCTCAAGTTTCTTTTAGCGGAAATCGGCTACAAAAACTATCGTTCTATAAATAAAACTTGTAGACTCTGTTCAAAAATAAAGTTTCTTTTATTCGCAAATGTTTTGTTTTCCAGTAAATTTAATTTTTCTTTATATGATAATTTAACTAAAACCTGTATTTGGATAATTTTCCCATTTTTTTTTTTAATCAATCATGTAAGAAATATTTGCTTATTTAGTATAGAGTAACCTCCCCAAATACAAAATCATAAAAAAAATTCTGCGGAAATGCATCATTTTCATTTTTTCGACTCTAGAAAAACTGAAATCAGTTACATGAAAGCATGTTTCTGTTTTACATTCCAAATATTTTTTTAAACATAATACCACAAAGAAACTTCTTGCGGAAATAAGTCATTTTCATTTTTTGAGTTAGTTTGGGTTAGCTTTGGTTTACGCACGCAAACCTATGCGAAACAATTTCGGTAGCTTTGGTTGGTTTGGGTTAGCTTTGGTTAGTTTGGGTTAGTTTGAGTTCGTTTTGGTTAGTTTAGGTTAGCTTTGGTTAGTTTGTGATAGCTTTCATTCGTTTGGGTTAGTTTCGTCTCGTTTAAGCTACTACGCACTCGCGCAATCCTTTCTTCACGCAAGCCTAGGCGAAACAATTTCAGTTAGCTTCGGTTAGCTTTGGATAGTTTGGGTTAGCTTTAGTTAGTTTGGGTTAGCTTTAGTTAGTTTAGGTCAGCTTTGGTTAGTTTCGTCTCGTTTAAGCCACTACGCACTTGTGTGAAGAAAGGCATTCTCTATCAAAAAATGAAAATGACGAATTTCCGCAAGGATTTTTTTGTGTGTTTATGTTTAGAAGAATATGTGAAATGTGAAACAAAAATATGCAGTCATGTAACTGATTTCAGTTATTCTAAAGGTTATAATATTCTATTAAAAAATAAAAAATGCTATATTTCCGCAACACGTTTTTCGTGTGTTTATGTATAGAAAAGTGTTTAGAAGGTAAAGCAGAAATATGTTTTTATATAGCTGGTTTCAGTTATTCTAAAGTTGAAAATGATAAAATGCATTTCAACAGAAAAAAAAATTAATTTTGTGTTTAGGGAGGCTTTGATATAACTGGTTTCAGCTAAGAGCAATTTTACCCAAGAATTTTTTTCTAATGAATTTCCGCTGTTTTAATTTTTTTTTTTTGAAAATTAGATTGATGTATTTGCAGCGAAAAATATTGATTGTTCTGGGTTGAGAGATGTACTCTAATGCCAAAAATGAAATTAATTTCTTCCCAAGGGATTTCCGCTAAACGAAACTTGACTCAAAGTCCCTATTGAATAACACAAAATTGAACTTGGTTTTTACAATTTATTTAAAAAAAACGTAGTCGCTAAATAGATAATGCGCATTTCGTGTAATGATACTCTTAGTATTTTATAGCAGGCAGCCTGCAGAACCATTTTTTCCAGAATCGGGCATGGAAGCGAGTAAGTTTTGAGTATAATATTCCTCAGTCATTATGCTGTTCCAAGCTTCCACACATTTTGTCCATAATTCCTCCCTGATTTCGGGTTTAAAATTTGACATTTTTTACCATTAGTCCCCATCATCAGGACTCTTACTTGGACAGGGTAACCAAAATCCCAAAACTTTTCAACTTACCACTTTTCCATATCTTTAAAATTAAGGCTTATATACTCTCTTCAAAATATAACCGAACACCCTGTACATTGTGAAAATGTTTTGAAATTTAACGGAGAAGATGAATTTTAAAATAAAATGGAAATGAAAAATGGCGTGCTATTTATAAACATTTCCCGTTGTCAACATTAGGAAAACAGTTAAATTTAGGTACAGGCTTGAAATAAGAAAAATGTGTATAATTTAACGAGAAATTCTAATGTTAAAAGAAAATGGAGGTAAGGTTTTTTAAATACAAGCTAAAATTACATATTATTTATAATCATTTCTCGTTTCACGTGTTTATCGGTGTTTCCACTTTGTTGCTAAAACGCATATATATTTTTTTTGCGAATTTTGGTTTTAAATTACCGCACAAATAGTCACGGGCTACGCTTGTCAAAAAACTAAGAAAACAATTTATTTACTGTCCCTGTCACAAATAGCATAAATATTGAACCAAAAGCATTATTTATCTGGATTTATTGCGGTCTCGCATTTAAACGCAAAGTAAAAAATTCTGTTTTGAGATTGAGCTATTAGAGCAAGTAAGGGCAACCGCTGATAATTGGTTTCTTCCACATCGATTGAAAAGGACAATGTTTCGTGTTCTTGGAAGGTTGCTTCCGAATTCGACATACATTTTAAAGTCGATAGTTGTGTTTGGTTAATGTTTTCACAGTTTAAATTGAATTCTGGCAAAATATTGGTTATTGTCCGCGACGATGCGGTCGGTTTCGAAACAATAGCATAACCAGTTGTTGACAATATAATAGTTGTATTGACATGTCGTATTTAGGATTATTTCAGAGCAGAGCGAATTTAAAAGCAATTAAATTGAGCCAAATTTTGTATGTATGATTTTTCGAAATTACTGGGCTTTAACATTATTATTACTATTATTATTATTATTATTATTATTATTATTATTATTATTATTATTATTTTATTTTAAACCAGTTATTAAATATGTAATTTTTCAGAAATACAGAATGAGGGAATCAAAATATTCATATGGTTCGTGGTTGTTCATGAAAATTTGGTCCTTCATACCGAATGAAAATTTTGATTCGAATGGCTAGGAATGGGATAACTTTTAATTATGTAAAACCCTTTCCAAAAAATGCTCTTGATATTTATTTTGGCTGAATTTAATAGTTTATAGTATTATGCTCTGCTCGTTTTACTGGTGCCGTCGCGCGATGAAGCGTGGATATCTCATAAACGGGCCCCAATACATAATTTCAAGACGGGCTCAGAGTACCTGACACGAGCACCGCCCTTTAGCCTTTTTACAGGTCTTTCAGGACGACCTGATACCATATAATCTGCAGAGTTGGTATTCTAAAAAAACTCCAACGAACTTTTTTTCAAAGAGCATCCCTTTTTAACGTATATTCTAAATATACATGTAAATTAGAACGACGTTCTTTTGAGCTATTCAAATACGTATAAAGACTTCCTATATATTGGCGCGAACAGGGTATTTTTCGATACAATTATGACCATTATTGCTCACTTCAACTACCCAGAAATAAGCGTAATAGCATTAAGAGTAGCAAAAACATGTAAAGACTTCTTGACAAATTTCAAAAGTTATGTTTGAATTTTGGCGCCAAAAGTCAGGATATGTATTTGTGTATAATAAACTTACCGATTGGATTGCCTACAAAGAGCATCTAAAGTCAAAGCTTGAAGGCAAACCGCTATACGCTTTAACTACTGAGGAACTTAACGTAGCCTCGATACACTTAGAAAGTGCTATAATAGCCTCTTACGAAAAAAGCTGTCCTGTGAAATAGGTGGCAATCCAAAGGGATGTGCCATGGTGGAACAAGACACTAAACAGGCTAAAGACTGAGTCGAGAAAAGCCTTCAATGAAGCCAAAGGACTGGGGCATTGGGATAACTATCATAAAACCCTATCCGAGTATAACAAAGAGCTTCGGAGATCTAAAAGAAGAACTTTTAGGTCCTTGTGTGAAGGGATAGATGAATTAGCAACGTCTAGTCGTCTACAAAAAGTGATATCCAAGGAGCATTCAAATGAAATTGACTACTAAAGAATAGAGCCCAAGACATCTATACTGAGACACATGAAAAAATTCTAAGGATTCTTCTAGAAACACACTTTTCCGGGTCAAGCATAATAGCCCCTATAAACCCTATAAATCCCAGAGAGTAGATGGAATATTTCCAGTCTTGTGACAACAAGGTATAGAGCACCTACTACCACACATTCAAGCAATCTTCACAGCCAGCTTTACACTAAACTACATTCCCAAAAATTGGAGGAAAGTTAAGGTAGCGCTCATACCAAAGATAAGACGACGATCACAAGAGGAAGCAAAGTCTTACCGCCCCATTAGCTTAACCTCCTTCCTCCTTAAAACGATGGAAAAGATTATCGATAGGCACTTCAGAAGCAAAGGGCCTGTTTTACCATTAGGCCCATTAGGCCCGGGCCTAGGGCCCAATGACAAGTGGGGCCCAAATGTGCAACATAAAAAACTACATAATTATAAGAATATTTTTTTAAATAAATCAGAATACTGTTTAGCCATCTTTATAATCTGAATTCCAAAACAAAACTAATCTTTATTAAACAAAAATAAGAACTCTACAAAACGTAGGCTGATAAAAAAAAAACATTTTATTAAAAAGTATACCAGAACAAAATACAAACAAAGTAAGTGGGTGTGCGAAACAATTTTGACGGTAAAAAACAGACACTTACAAAGTTCAGCATTTTACAAAGTTAAAGTAAAGGCGAAAAAAATAGTAGTTAGTGTATAGTCCCAAATCTGGCTGTGTTTACTCTTAGGGGTCGGCATTTTCTTGACAACTTCTTGATCTTGTCTTGATCTTGTCTTGATTTCAAGACAAGATCAAGACAAGAAATGATCCTTGTTTTTCAAGACAAGACAAGAAATTACCTCTCAAGATCAAGATTTCTTGGCAAGAAATCAAGAAAATCTTGAAATATCTTGAAAATATAAAAAACTCATTTGTTTGCTAGTTTATTGGAAAAAAAAAACAAAGCACTGAAACATTTGTAATGGAAGGATAAAGAATTATTATGTAAAAAATAACTTTTTTCCACAACCGTGCGTAAAATACTCACTTTACGCACTCTCTAAGATTCGTAAAATAGGCCTTTTTAATGTGCAGTGCGTAAAATAAGTTATTTTACGCACTAGTGCGTAAAGTAAATCTGACATATTTTTGACATTAAGGGCAGTGCGTAAAATAATATATTTTACGCACTAGTACGTAAAATAATTTATTTTACGCACTAGATGCGTAAAATATTTAATAATATTTTTGTTTTTTCATATTATATTTTTCGGTAGTAGAAAAAAATTTGTATACTACTACTCATGTGTAAAGTACCCTTTTTTATTCATGAAAAAGGGTCACTACTCACTTTACACACTTGTTGCATAAATAGCTATTTTATTTTCAGTCTTTGTTATCGCCTAAGCTATTGGGACTAAAAAGTACTTTGCAAAGCGAGTCTATTTCAGTGGCGGGCGGCTAAATCGGCCAAATGAAATAAATATGTAAAAATTGGCAAAAAAACATTTGAAAGGGGTCGGAATATTGACTAATCAGGTCAATACGGACAAAATTAAAATTGATACTTTAATTTTGGTAAAACTATGTCTTCTGGGCTTTAATGCATAATGACTTTATTTGCAAAGGATTTTTTTATCATTTCTGTATATGTTATGACCTAAGATATTAAAATCAAAAAGAACTTTGCTAAGCGGATCTACTTAAGTGGCGTACAGAAATTTTGAATTTACGTACATTTTTTTAAATTAAGAAAAAAATTAATTTGTTAACACATATGAAGCAACGAACTGTAAAACAACACTATCCTGACCGCGTGACCCTCAATTCCAGGCATAAAGCATAAACATTACATCAACCAATCTCATCCCGACTTTTAAACGGGGTTTCCCTTTTTGTCAATGTATCAAGAAACGACTTTTAAATGGAGGTTCCCATTTTGTCAAGATGTCAAGAATTTTCAAGATTTCTTGACTGAAGACAAGACGCCAACTCTCAAGAAATTGTCAAGACAAGATTTTTTTTTTATTTCTTGAAAATATTTCAAGACAAGACAAGAAATTGCTTGTCAAGACAAGATTTCTTGTCTTGCCGATCCCTATTTACTCTTTATTTTTTTTCGATGAAAAGTGTTAACATTAACCTCAGTGTATTTCTGTTATTTTAAATATTATTTTATATTTACTAATTTATGCTTTGGTTCAATATTTTTTTTTAGATCTTATTTCGTGTTTCTTTTCTAGTTTTTCTGAAATCTGTTATTTTTTATTAAAATCAATGCAAATTTAAATCTGAATAAAAAACTACATTATAATTAATATTTTCAGTTCGAAATCGAAACAAAAAAAATCAAGTGGGAGCCGAAGTCATATTGGGGGCCCGAAAATTTGCTAGAGCCTAGGGCCCAACTCCTTGGAAAATAGCTCTAGAAGCAAGTTCCTTTCTAATGCTCCACTGCATGCAAAACAGTTCGCATACCAACCATCGAAATCTACCACCCGTGCTCTTCAAATCTCGCCCGCGATATAGAGAAGGCACTGGCTGAAAAAGTAGTGGCGCTGTATGCATTTTTAGACATAGAGGATCCATAGACCTGCAGAGGAGTGGAACCAACCACTACACAATTGATAAAATTCATGCTGACCAGCCGTGAATTCACCGCGACCATTGCAGGAGAAACAGCCGTCACAGTCAAAGTTATAAAGGGATGTCCCAAGGAAATGTCCTATTGTTCATGCTATGCTTTGGTCTCTGGTTATTGACGATCTACTAGTAAGACTGACTGAGGCAGGCTTTGAAGTCCAATGTTACGCAGATGACTTAATTATAATAATAATAGGTAAGCATGACGTTTTCTCAGAACGAATGCAAAGTGTCAGCACGTGGTTTACACAGGAAAGACTAAATGTCAACCCAAGCAAAACCGTAGTGATCCAATTCAGAAATTGAAGGAAGCTAAACATTAAAGCACGCACTTTGGGAGGGACAACGGTAGAGCTTCCAAAGAGGTTAAGTATCTTGGCATTGTTCTTGACCAGAAATTAACCTGGAACACACACCTGGAAAGAACTATCAAAAAAGCAACGGCAGCGTTCTGGGCCTGTGGACGACCCTTTGGTAAAACATGGGGCCTCAAACCCTCCATCACCTGGTGGTACAGAGAAAGCTAGCAAGAGTACAAACTGTCTGGGTATAGCAGGGGCTATGAAAACGTGCCCTACAGCAGCTCTAGAAACCCTACTCGACCTCCTTCCGCTGCACATATGCAGAGAAAAGGAAGCTTGGACCAGTGCATGAAGTCAGGAAACCTGACTGGTCACCTTAAAATTCTGAAGGACATTCAGATAGAGGCGATGACTAAACCAACCGATAAAATGGAAACAAAATGCCATTTTGATCGCTCTTTTGAGGAGGCAATTGAAGAGCGCAATTCTACAGGGGATAGACTAAAAGAACTAGAGAGGAGATCACTTGTCTGGTACACAGATGAATCAAAGATGAAAGAAGGAGTGGGATCCGGAGTTTACGGAACTAGGTGTTGAATCTCTACACCTTTAAGAAACACTCACACCATCTTTCAAGCAGAACTAAATGCTATCAATATAGCCATCTATCAATGTGCTAAAAAAGCCTAAGAGGTGCAAAGATCTATATTCTATCAGTCAAGCAGCCTTAAAAGCGCTAGCATCTAGCAGAATCAATTCCCGGCTAGTGTGGAGATGTCGGATGGCAGCAGATCAACTTGCAAACAGAAACACACTCACCCTAATATGGGTACCAGGGCACGAGAGGATGGAAGGCAACCAAGCCGCTGACCAGGTCGCACAAAGTGGTGCACAGACTGCCTTTTGCGGGCCTAAACCATTCTGCGGCATCACTAGAGGGCACGTAATGAATGAACCAAGAAATTGGGGAAAAACGCGGAAAGAGACACGTTGAGCCAATGCACCTGGGCAGAGACATGCCAAAAGACTCATCTTTCACTTGTCTAACTACACAAAAACGCTTCTAAAGCTACAAAATAATTGAATAAGAGTGGTCGTAGACCTTCTCACTGGACATGGCCCCCGGAGGTACCACCTCAAGAAAATGGGGAAAACCACTGACGAACAATGCAGATTGTGCCAAACTATGGCTGAAACGTCAGAGCACCTACTCTGCGAATGTCACGCACTGACTAGCCAAAGGTTGAGGCATCTCGAAAATACCCTTGTGGCACCTGGAGAGCTACAAAACTCAATCCTCAAAATACTCTGAGGTTCTCGAAAGAGATAGGAATTCTCGTGTAACATAGAAGGATATACACAAAAGATCAATTGTGGTCGACGTGTTGCAGGGCAAATCTTGCCGAGCGACCCCTATACCATACCATACCATACATACATATATATCGGGTTATAAAGTTTTACGTTTTCCGATTCCTAACCGCCAATCCTCTCTGTTCATCCACAGGCCTTCTTCCAGATCCGTCTCTCGAATTTCCTTGTCTACTTCGTCTCTCCAGCTTCTGCCGGGTCTTCCTCGTTTTAGGGCTTCCTTGGGGGTTCCAGTTTAGTACTTTCTTTGGGATTCTGTGTTCTGGCATTCTCTGGACGTGCCCATACCATATTAGCTGTTTAGTTATAATGTCATCAATGTGTCGTGTTGTATTCCCATTTCTTGTCTAATGGTTTCATTTGGTATTCTAACTCTCCTGGATTTTCCTGCCGATCTTCTCCAAAAGTCCATTTCTGTAGCTTTTAGTTTTCTTTTATCGGCCATACCTCCAAGCTATATGTTATTATGCTTTTCACGATGGAGTTGTAAATGCTTTTTTATTTTCTTTGGTAATGGTTTTGTCCCATAGAATACTGTTCAGCATGGAAGTAGCTCTTCTTTCCTGTACGTTTATGTCCGATATTGCCACGTCTAGTGTCCCTTCCTTAGATATTTTCATTCCTAGGTATTTAGATATATTGCAGTGTTTGATGATCTGCCCCGTTGCTATATGTAGGTCTTCTTGCTGTCCTCCTATGCACATATACTCCGTTTTTGTAATGTTGACATCCGACCCCATTTTCCATACTCCTCGATGAGCTGTCGGCTCATATATTCCATGTCATCTATATCTTGTGCAATAACCACTTGGTCGTCCACGAAAGGGAGGGTATATACTGTCGTGTCGTCATCTACTGGCTTTTCCATGCTATTGCATTTCCGTTTCCATGTCCTTAGCGCGTATTCCAAGTATATTTTGAATAGTGTCGGAGATATACAGCAACCCCGTTTAAGACCCTTGGTTTTTGTGAATCCAGCTGTTAATCCTTCGTTGGTTTTGACTCTGGATGTGGAGCCCGCGTATAAATACTTCACAGCTTTTATTATTTCTGTGATTGTGTTGCTATGTTGAAGAGCCTCCAAAGTTTTACTAAAGGTATACTGTCGTAGGCCTTTTTCAGATCCACGTACAGGGGAAGTACCTCTTGATTTCGTGCTGCTTTCTTTTCTAAAATTTGGGTTAGCGTAAACAGGCGGTCGACTGTGGATTTTTCTGCTCTGAAGCCTGCTTGTTCTTCTGCCTCCATATCGGCATATTCTTTTTCTATCCTGTTCTTTAAGATTTTCCCATAAACTCTGCTTATAGCGCTTGTAACGGCTATTCCCCGATAGTTGTCGCAGTTAGTCTTGTCGCCTTTTTTGTATATCGTCGATAGATGTGATGTCTTCCATTCTATGGGTACTTCGTGCCAGTTGAGGCACCTTTGGAATAGATTTCTTAATAGCCCGTCTAGTCTATCTGTGCCGTATTTTAGAAGTTCGTTAGTAATTTTACCTGGTCCTGGGGCTCTTCCGTTTTTTAAGTTTTTACAGACTTCTTTAACCTCTGCCACAGTTATTCTAATTGGGGATCCTTGTATAAATATGCCCTGGTTTTCGTTTTGGATGTCTTTAAATTGAGGTCTGTCTTCTGTCAACATATCCTCAAAGTATCTGTTCCATTTTTGAGGTGATATAGGTGAGAATATGTCCTTCGTTTGTCCTTCTTTCATACTTTTGAGGGGCCTCCAACTTTCTGTACTTTTCCTTCCTCCAATATATGTATTGAGTCTTGAACACGTCCTTTCCCATTGATTGTTATTCTTTTCACATATTTTCTTCCGTACTCTCCAACCATACCATACCATATCATATGAATAATAATTTTTTTATATTATTGAGAAAAATGTTATTACATATACAACATACAACTATTCCTTCTCTTCATTATTATTACTTAAAATAATTTAAAAAACTCGATGATAAATATACTTTAGTAGCTATAATGTAGATACCTATGCATGGTATGCAGTTTCAAATTTCATTTACCTAACATCGAGCCTAACACAAGTTTCACGCACCTACGAGCACATAAATAGTTCCGACTACAGAAAAATGTAAGAAAATACCACTAATTACCGTAGCCATTATCGCCAATTTCGCAAATTAGACCCTTTGTTTTGTTTCTTCTTTCTGTCACATCCTCTCAGATGATGCGCTGTTGCCGGCTCTATAAGGAAAGTATTATTTTAGGAAAGTGCACGAACAAGGTAGTAGTATTAGATAATTTTTAAAAAAATTACGAAATATCGCATTATAAAAAGAGATAAGAACTTCTTATGGAAATATGCTTTTCACAATATTGAAGAAATTGCAATACAAGAGATACATTCTTTATATACGGCTTCTACCCGCAAACCCTCTTCCTCCATATTCGCTCAAAATCGCAAAGGCCCACCTGCATGACGGCACCAGCTAAAATTTTGTGAGCACTTTGTCCTTTTGTACAGGTGTTGTTGATAAGTCCCGTTTTAAATATATTACCTATGCTTTCA
>JAEQML010066742.1:0-19702 GCA_016904865.1 Pissodes strobi | reverse complement strand
TATAATATAATAAGATTTACGAAAGAAAGTTCTTTTTCGAAAGACCAG
Source organism: Pissodes strobi (assembly GCA_016904865.1). Taxonomy (NCBI): domain Eukaryota; kingdom Metazoa; phylum Arthropoda; class Insecta; order Coleoptera; family Curculionidae; genus Pissodes; species Pissodes strobi. The sequence continues at coordinate 19,654 of JAEQML010066742.1, read as the reverse complement.
AATGTTGATAAAAGAGCTTGATTTTCATTCAGGTCCGGGAAAGCACCACCTGTGACCGGTTTCGCCTTTCACAAGGCTCTTCAGACAGGCTAATGGGTATCTTTCCCGGCCCTGAACGAAATACTCAAGCGACGTGGATTGACATCGAAGTGGGTATTTCTTCTGCTCGCCGACTGTAATACGGCGCATTATCTATTACGATTACCGAACCGGGCCCCACGCGCATCAATACGGACGAAAACCACTTTTCAAAAACTTCAGCATATATATCCTCATGGTAGTCACCAGTTTTCCTAGATTCGAAAACGTTAGGACTACCAACCAAAAAACCAGAGTTGCTACCTATGTGGGTAATAATCAGTCGACGTCCCTTACCGGAAGGAGACTTCAAACCAGTCGAAAACGCGTCAAGAAATGCTTGACGTGAACTTGATACTTTTAAGTCCTGCTATACTTTGGAACGGATGTGTCCCTCATTTAACCATATTTCGTGAGCATAATATATTTTTTTACCTTTAAACCTATGGTCATGTATTTCTTCTATCTCATTTTTTTCGCTTAAAAAGCTCTTGCGGTTTCGTATTAAATACCGGAAGTTTAAATCGCATAATGTTCGCTTTAAAACTCCAAATGATATTTTGTTTTATTTTATGGTAGTGGCACACACTAAAGGGAGATCCTATGACGCTCGACGAGCGGTGTGTGCGCGAAGATGTTGATTGACACGATTCTTGAATAGTTGTAGGTTGTAATTAGGGGGAAACAGTTGTCCTGGAAGTGAGTTCCACAGTGATGCAGTGCACCAGACAAAGGAGTTCATGTGAAACGATGTTTTAGGTGTTTCCAGTTGTACGACGAACTGGTGCGCTCTTGCTGTCTGTCGTGATTGTCTGACAGGCGTGGCCAGGGGTATCTATAAAACAGGGACATCTCGGCCACAGGTCTACGGTGTTCCAGACTATCCAGATTCCGGGTCAACTCCGGGTCGCCGACAAAACGCATAGCTCTCTTCTGAATGAAATCCAGCAGCTTTAGGGTGTGCTTTGGTGCGGCACCCCAGGTGTGTGAGAAATATTCTAAGCACGGTTTTATTTGCGCTTTGCAGAGCAAGAGCAACTGCTGCGGTGTATAGTTTTTGTTGCGAAATAGCGCACCAACCTTCTGGGTGACTGATTTTGCCTTACCTTACTTACCAGAGCATTAGTTCTTAAAATTTAGATCGAATAAAAATTAAACTGGTAATTTCAAATGCATTTATTTTCTAGTGATAATTTACATCAAATCACTTTTACTTTTTTAACTAAGGGTTGATCATTTTTGCCAACTGAGTTTTTCCATTCGACCTTCTGTATTCATGGATCAGCCAAAACTTTGGTAAAGCAAAGAAAATAATAATTAGATCACAGAATGGTCTACTAAATAAATTTCATAGCCTATTGGCAAATTCACATATATTGCCAAGCCGTGCATATGTTTACTCGCCTCTTCCTTAATTTTGCTTTGTAAATTAATGTATTGAATGCTTAAGTTTCTTGTATTCTTTTTAGTAGGTAATCGTTATGTTACCCAAAGATCGGAAGTTTACATTTTTAAGTACTAAATTTCTCTTATATAAACTGTAGACTGGTTAATTTTAAATCAAATTTAACTGTTAGACACCATTTTCTTTACTAGTAACTTAATAATACCTTTCCCTATTGCAACTCCAATTAAATTTATTAAAATTAATGTGCAGGTCAGTTATCAAGACAATAACAAAGATCTAAATTGTTGCAAGTATGAGCGGAAAGGAGGAAAATTGTTGTTCCCTGGAAGGTCTGTTATAAGCGGGCCATCCACACAGAGGTTGATCTGCCGGTTTGGAACAGCGCAGATAAATCTGTCAGTTTCTTGCGTCACGGTTTAAAAATTGCTATGTCCACTAACACAAATACTTTTGATAATTCGCGTCGCTCTGTTGCATACAAAACCGCCCGTTAGTGGGCGAAAACCGAATATTTATCTGCGGCTTAAACCGAAACTGTGGAATTTTGATTTCGCGAAAGTTTTACATACATGGTTTTTTAAGCGTTGTTAACAAGTGTAGTCTCGAAAATGTTTCTTGCTAAAAAACCGGCTCTGTGTTGTGGAATGATTATTAATATGCAAATAATAGAAAGTAGTGTAAGAAAAAGACGGTCCAATTGGGTTAAAAGTTATTTGTTTAAGAAAAAAAAAATGAGCCATAATTAAAAGAGTCAAGGGAGAATGATCCAGATGATTTTAAAACTTATTTAAGAATGGATATCTTTGTTAAACTTAGTAGGAGAGGCTCTTACAAAACAAGATACTCCAATGAGACAAGCAGAAAATTCTTTGACAAAACAACACCTTCAGAAGACATGTTGACCACGTTACCACACTTAAAATTTTTAAAACCTATATGCACGAAAACATTAGGCTCTATCGCTAGCGGAGGACCACTGTCCCGCCCATACAACCATCCACCCATACGTTTGACTTGACTTCCATGTCTTTGCGATGCAATCAATTTGCCGCAAGAGCCCTCGTGGTCGAGAGGTCTAGATGGTTAGGTCTTAATTCGGCGGCTATCGGCGGCCTGGGTTCAAACCCCGTTGCTTTTTTTTTTGTTTTTTTTAAGGTTATATTTATAAACAGTTTTTTCCTTGATTTTGGGTATGTCTTGGGTTATTTTTGGTTGGCACTTGGTTAGTTTCCTTTTCTTAAGCCCCTTGCGAAAAGTGAAATTATACGTGCCCGTACTTTGTCAGCACTTTCTACGATATATTTTGCTTTATCTAACTAAAAACCAGGATATATTTAACAAAAACTGTATTATAGTGGATATACAGCAGCTTGCATGTGTTTCCGCGAATACATTCCACTGCATTCACACGAACGTTAGGGTGGATGGGTGAGTGGGTGGGTGGATGGTGCCGGTCCTCCGCTAGCGCTAGAGTCTAGTCACGAAAACTGTCTGTTAATGATTGACGACGGATATCACTGGTACGGCGTAAACTGACAAACAAGTCTGCTCCGGTTAAATCTTGCGCGAGCAATCCCCACTAACTAAAAGATAAATATGCAAATCGGCAGATCAACCTCTGTGTGTATGGCCCGCTTTTAGGTTTTTAACAGATGCTTTTCACAAATCCTTCTGAAGTATCATAGAAAATTGGAAAAAGTAGTAAAATATTCTGATTCAATCTCAAAAATGTATAGCAGTCAAACAGATATGTCATGTGTCTGTCAAAATTTATTTTCATCAAATGTATCCCTGGATTTGTTACCAAGAGTTTCGGGACCTTGTTTTAAAAAAAAGAGAACAGACAATTTTGTAGAATTTCGTCTAAAGAAAGCTACTACAGAGCTGTTTTGTGGCTTTCTTGGCGATTTTACTCTAAGGAGTTAATCTTGACCTTTATAACTGGTGGCAAGAAGAGAATAGTCTTGCACCGTTTTGTAGCTTTCTGCTAATTTTAATATAACGTTGATTAAACATCTAAAAACTCCTGATTTTGTATGTGAAAGGCTACTGATAACTCATTGGTAAGTGTTCTTTTTAACTATTCTTACATCTTTTGGCATGTTTTCTTAATATCTATGGCTATTCTTAAGTATGCAATGAAATATTGCTTTATTTACGTACCTGAAGTGTTGTCGGAGAACAGCTTTCTTAGTCTCGGTTCTTTTGTAGGCCTTTTTTTGTATTGGTTACGTTCGAAAATTCAAGTGGCTGCCACCTGGATTGTTGCTGCGAGTACCACCTCAGTGACGCCGAAACAATCCAATATCAGCTTCCAGTTATCTCAGGTTTGTCTGTGTAGTGTAGTGTATTATCTCAGGAATACACCCGCTATTTAAAGCAGTTCGTAAATACTATCGTTTTAATGTCGTTCCTCTATGCGGTCTATTTTTAAGCGAGCCCCGTATAAAGTTGAATTCTTGTGACATTCTTGCTAATTGCTGAACAGGTAATTAAATACTCCTGAAAGTTTGACCGAATCACTTCACAGGATTTAACTTAACTATAACATTTCCATCTTTAATTCCTTGCACCGAACCAACTAAACTTATTAATTTTCGATACTGAATATTACAAATTATAATATCACCAACTCTCGATCTGGGTAACGTAATTTAACAATTTAATTTTACTCGTAATTTTAAACGATTGTTCTAGCGAATGTATAATCATTACGTGTGTTCTTAAAAAGGGAAAACGCATCATAATTTCATAAATTATATGGTTGTATCGGTTTTTTTACGTGTTTCCAATACCAAACCGAAGTAAAGAAAAGAAACTGATTGTCAACTGTCAGTTGTCGTTGGTGAGTGCGTTCGGTAATTGAATCGGAGAGCTTATGCGTTCTTTTGGGAACACAATATTATTATTATTTTCAAATATTCGAGCTACATTGTTGTTAATTAGAGTTTTTTTTCTATTAATTAAAGCCGTTAACCAGTACTACTGCTTATATTGGTGTTTTATTCATTTCTGACCATTTACTTTTCCTGTTTTTTTTTTGTTTCTTTTCATCGTATCCAGGATTTTGCTTTGGGGCCAAAAACAGGTGGCGCTTAGTTTTTTTTATTCTTAGTTTACCCACAGCACTCTACCGTATCTGGCACTGCTACTCGGAGAGCCCAATAAAATTCTGGATTGTTGAAATAGAGAACACTAGTTGTAGCCACTCATAGTAATAAGTAATATTATAAAACATTAAAGGGATAACGGCCTGAGCAGAACTGAACTTAGTTGAGAAATATTAAGGGGTTATATAAAAACTTTTATAACATATTGGGAAATTTGAAAAGGTAATATAATAATAATATATTTAAATTTAAAAATTATATGATAAATTGGCTATGTAATAGGGCCAATATATCTCTCGTCGATCTCTCTTTGCGAAAGCCGTATTGATTATCGCTTATAATTCTGTTGTTCTCGAGGTACTTGAGTAGTTGCTGATTGACTACACGTTCCAAGACTTTGGAGATTTTTGGAAGCAAGGCAATTGGGCGATAGTATGAGGGCGTGGTTTTCTTGCCTGTTTTGCAACAGGTTGCACTCGAGCGACTTTCCAAGAAGATGGGTAAATTCCTTTTCCATAAAATAGAGAAAAACCTGGAAAAAACGGGTTTTAGTTCGTTGGCGCAGTTCTTTAACACGATGGCAGGTATTCCGTCCGGTCCTGATGTATTTTGAGTATCTTTAAGGATTTTACGAATATCACGGTGATGAAACATGACTTTTACCATGATAGTCTTGATTCTTGATGTTCGATATGGTGCGGAGAACCTTGCGTTGGGGGACGTCTAAAGTAGAGTGCGATGAAAACATTTTGGCGAGCATGTTTGCTTTTTCCTTGACTGTAGTCGCCGTGATGCCACGTTCGTCTGTTAAAGGTGGGAGAGACGGTTTTGTAAAATTATTACTTACTGCCTGTGCTACCGACCAGAAATTCCTAGAGCAACTGGGGCATTCCAAAGGTTTATTCCTGATCCTTTCATTGTGTTTGTCCTTAGTTTCGTCGATCACACATGCATTCGTTTCTCGCTTCGACAAAATAATTGCGATTTTCAGCGGTCTGATTTTGCTGCCAGTACGTCAAGCCAAGGAAAATCTAGGTAGAACTCACTTAGATCGTCCCAGTGTGCAGAATTATAATGCCAGATTTTGCGAGGCAATGGTGGATTCTACTGTAGAAGTGGCAATTCATAAACCGTTCTAATAAGTTTGTGGTCGGAAGTATCTAATGGCGGACCAAATATAATTGTGTTCTGGTCAGGATTGGTGGTTAGAAAAAGATCGAGGGGGCGAGGAATTCGCCTCTCTCTGAGATTCCAGTTGGTTCGTCTACAAGTTGAGTAAGCTCGTAGCTGATGGCAAATGCTTCAGCTTCTTTACCTTCGTTGTCGGTCTTATTGTGATGTTTGAGCTAGTTGGTGTTGTGAACATTGACGTCTCCCAGAACGATTATTTCTGATTTGGTGTGATCGACCTGTATTGAGTCAAAAGAAGTAGCTAGTGTTGTAAAAAAGCTTTGGTAGGCTCTATCGCTCGGAGGGCGATAGAGACAACATATAAAATTGGTTACTCCCTTGGCGGTGAACTTGAGCCACATCACGTCAAGGTTGTTCGGTTCTAGTGTTTCCTCGCGGTTATGCGGCGGTATGACAGTAAATCTCGGGAAAATGGACGGAAGTGTAAAACCCGGATGTGACATCATAACCATGCACATTCTACTTCAGCGCTTTCTCGTAAAACGACTAGCGGATAAAGAGAGGTTGCAAGATACATTCCCGACTTATCGGAAGGCATTGGGTGTTTTCGTTAGATTGCGTTCCTATTTTACCTATGTCTTTACGTTACAATGAATTGCTTACAAGTGCTCTGGTGGTTCAGTAGTTAAGATGCCAGACCTCTGGTTCGGCGGCCTGTGTTCGATGCCCGATGGTGCTTTTTTAATTTCTTGAGGTTAATAAAGAAAAAACTTTTTACAAAGTTTTTTTCTTTATTTTGGGCATGCCTTGAGTTAGTTTTGGTTAGTTTTTGTTCATCACGCCCCTGTAGCGAGCGAAGTGAGCGGAAGGCTATTCGTGAAAAGTAATATTTGAAATTCTAATAAAAACGTTTAAACATTAAACAACGCACGTCAGGCGGTGTATGTGACGGGAATGTGTTTTGCAGGCTGTTTGTAACCGTTAGTGTAAAACGTGTTCTCTCTAACGCCATAATATAGGCAACCAATTCCAAATAAGTGATTGCCTATATTCAGGCGTCACGCGGCCTAAGGTGACATTAGATTTTCATGTCGATGATGTCGCTTATTTTTTATTATTGTTATTATTTTATTATTATTTTTTAATTATCGGCCAAAATAGTCATCAATCCTGCACAGATTATCATGAGGATATGACTGGTCAACTATTTGAAAAATTAATTGTCGAGCAGCTGCTGCCAAATATTCCTCCACATTCTGTGGTTGTTATGGATAATGCCTCGTACCATTTACAATTATTAGTTAAGATACTCAATAATAGCACCAAATTACAGGACATAATTTGTTTTATGAGAAAAAAATATAGATATTCCTGCAAAAAACAATGAAAAAAGATTTATTAAATAGCCATTTAATAAACATTAATTTTGATGGTTTTAAATAGTTAACAGTAATATTCTTTGAATATTACCGCCCCGTATATGATAGCAAAAAATTTGATGAAAAGCTGTTAAAGCGTTTTCGTACAATAGTGCATACATTTTTCTAAGGTTGTCTCCGAATTTTAATATCCTGTATATGTTATGAAAAATAATAGGTTTATAAAACTTCTTAGGATACCAATAACTTGTCTTGTCTGTACGCTGTATATGCTGACAAAAATAATAGGTATATTTTCTTATAATTTGTATTTGTAAACCAAATTTTGTTAAAAACCCACGTTTCCTTGACATGGTATATTTAAGAAAAAGTAATATATAAAAAAGTAAAAAAAAATTATAGCCTATGTCCTAGAGATCTTTGATATGCGCCGACTACAGGTTTTTTGTAGTTCAAACTGATATTAAAAATACTATACCAGAGTACAAACAATATCGAGTAGAGTCACTCATCAAAATCGTTTTGATGTTTTTACATCAAACGCAAAAGCCGCCGCACACTTGCAGCCGCGAGCAGTCTGTCAAGCTCAAGGTTCCGGAGAGATTCATAAAATATTCGCTGACGCGCTTTCCTCGGTTATTATTTTGATACATGATACAACGCAACGCGACAGTACACAATCACTGTCCCTCGTAGCAGAGCCACCGCAGGTCACGAACCATATTGATCCGGATTCGCTATAATGTTTGGACTCCTTAACAATAGAAAAGCATAGTAAACAATAATTATATCTGTATACAGGTGGGTAATGTTTATAATTTCTTCCTTGAGATTAAAATTATTCAGGCTCCTTTGCTTAAGTATAGAAATAATGACAATAATTATTATTACTATTCCAAGATGGCGCCGAGTGAGGATCCACCGGCGGATGTCGAGAATAAAAAGTGCAAATATTGCAAATTAAATGTCGATAAAGTGGGTGATAAGTGCTCAAATTGTATAGGACACTATCACCAGTGTGCAAAAAACGTGCGGGATGAAGAGATAAACAACCTAGTGTTGGGAAAGAATGCCGAAATAGCTTCATTAAAAGCAAAATTGGCAAAAGTGCAAAATGCTGGTAACCACGATATTCTTCAAAAAATCGAGAAAATGGAGAAAACCTTATTGGGGAAAATTGGAGACCTCGAAAAAAGGTAAACAAAAATAATACACCTGTTATTGCGACGCTGCCAAGTTCTTCGGGTGTGTCTCCATATCAGCCACACGTGGAGTCAACTGGAAGTAAGAACCCGAAAACCAGTGTAACTCCGAGCAGCACCGAGTTACTCCATCCAGCAAAATAAGACAAAACGGTACGCAACTACGCCACTGCCGCCAATGCAGCAGCCTCCGAAAATCGTCGCAGGAAAAATGGTGCTGCTGCGGATATACGATCGGGAGCGCCGCGATCCCGTACGCCTATGAAGCCCCGAGAAGTGTCAGGTGCTTGTGGTGACGTTGGTGCAAATCAGGTGATTGACATTGACGCGACAGAGGAGCGGGAAACTGCTGTAAACCAAAACAATGTTTGGAAAATACAAATAAATAAAAGAAGGGCTAAATTGCAGCAAAATCCAAGTTACAACCAAGATAATCGGCCAAAACTACTAAAGGGAACAAAGCATCAGCAAAAGTGTTCTTTAATGATAGGGCAGAAGATGGCTTTTTTGTTTGTCACTGGGCTGAAAAGCGTTCTTGATTTCCTCAAATCCTCTAATCTGGGACATGGTTGTAAATGTGATAAAATAAAAACTAGGAGGGAGAAGTACTGTGCATCATTCAAATTGGTTGTACCACTCGGGGATCGTCCCAAATATTTGTGTGCTGATACATGGCCTGTAGGAGTATCAGCGAACCATTTTCTGAATCTACAGAGCCAAGGGAAGGTGCCAGTGAAATCCCAGACGCCAAGCAAATGACCTTGAAGGTGTTTCATATAAATATAAGATCTCTGAGAAATAAAATTCCTTTATTTGAAGCATTTTTAGTTGATAAGGATTATGATATATTATGTCTAACAGAACACTGGCTAAATGCTCTGGAACTAGAAACATTAGTCATTGATGGTTACTCTCTCATAGAATTTTCAGCCAGACAACAGTTTGCTGGTGGTGGTACGGCTATTTTTCTGAAAAATTGCCATTGTATAGATTTTAAAAAAGTAAATGTCCCCATTTTAGAAAAATGTTTTGAATGTTGTTGTGTTTATTTTAATAATTTAGATTTATATATTCTAGCACTCTACAGATCACGTTCGGGAAATTTCGTAACATTTTCAATGGAACTTGAGAGAGTTTTAAATAATCTAAAACAAGGTTCCAGTTATATAGTAGCGGGCGACTTTAATGTCTACTTTGGTGAGGGGGATAGTGACTGCCAGGGTCTGATGGATATTATGGTAAGTTACAACCTTAAATCCACAATTGTTGAACCAACAAGAAATTATCACTGCTTGGATAGTGTTTTTCTGGATATTGAAGCTGATGTTGTGGGCTCGGAAGTCCTTGAAGCTAATTTATCTGATCATAGGGCTCAAATTGTCACAACAACCCTAAAGGTACCGCTGTACAAGAACACAAAAATTGGTAAAAGGGTTTTCAGGCCCAGAACACAGCTAGGCCTATGGAAGTTTTACAATACCCTTGAAAGTAGTATCTAATTTTGACTTCATTCATGATCCAAATAACAATGTTGATAAAAAGTATCATGAATTCCAGAGCATCCTTGAGAAAACCTTTTTGTCATCTTTTCCCGAAAAACAGTATGTTGTACGCTCAGAACAGGGCTCTGATATTTCATGGTTTAATGAGAATCTACGTCAAATGAGAGACCATTTGCATTTTCTTGGTGAGGCCAAAAGGCAATACAATAATACCGCATTTGATCAGGAATATAAACATTTTAAACAAATTTATAAATCCTCTATTTGTAGAGAAAGAAGGGATGCAATTGATAGAATAATTAAGTGTTCACAAAACTCTCCTAAAACAATGTTGAGAATCATAAATAAACATAGCTCTCCCAAAAATAAGCAAACCACTGAATGTAATATCTCACCCGAAGATTTTAATGCATTCTTCACAAATATAGCAAACAATTTAATTAAAAATATTCGCCCTTCAAATATCAACCCTTTTCAAACACTTGCCAGTATAGACAAATCTAATAAATCATTTAGTTTCTCTGAAGTTACATATAACGAAATTCGGGATGTTATTAATAATATAAAAAACAAAAATGGCTGTGATATATATAACCTCAACATAAAATTCCTAAAAACTGTCAAAAACATCATTGTCATTCCTCTTACAAAATTAATAAACAATTGTATTGCCGAAAGAATATTTCCATCCTCTCTAAAAAGAGCTATAGTATAGTTATAGATATAGTATAGTTATAGATTTGGAGGTGCCAGGGAACTATAGACCGATATCTATACTCCCAATAATATCTAAGGTCATTGAAAAGTGTTTAGCAAAATAGCTCATTGCATTTTTTGAAAGTGAAAATCTCTTCTCTGAAGTTTGGCTTTAGAAAGGGGAGAAACACGGTTATGGGAATATTGGATTTGCTCTCTGGTATCCTGGATGGTTACAGCAGTCTTGAATATAGCTCAGTGGTGTCGTGTGACTTAAGCAGGGCATTTGACTGCATGAATCACAGCATCCTCCTCGAAAAACTTAAATACTATAAAATCGAAAAGCCTTGTATTGAACTTCTGGGATCTTATTTGAGGGACAGAGTTCAGTGGGTTAAAGTGGGTGGTGTGTTATCAGCAAGCAGTGTGTCAAACATTGGAGTCCCCCAAGGGTCATTGCTTGGGCCACTATTATTTTTAATTTATATCAATGATCTACCTTTAGTAAGCCCAAGTAGTAAATACACACTGTTTGCTGATGATATAACAATCATGGTCCGTGAGAGCTCCTTGGAGTTGTTTTTGGCGAGATCTCGGTTGGCTTGCGAGGTGACTGAGGAATGGTTCGCAGCCAACAGACTGCTGTTGAATGCTGGAAAGACGAATAGGATAATATTTGGCTTGCGGGAGCTGGGGGCCTCAAATACGGGCACAGCAATGAAGTTTCTGGGAGTCGAGCTGGATCCGGTACTCCTGTGGAATCGACACATAGATGGTCTCGCCAGCCGACTTGCAGGAGATATTTACTTGTTGTGGAACCTAAGATCCTGTGTTTCACAAAATGCAGTTCGCAGAGCCTACTTTGCAGTGTTCCATTCTCGCATGTCTTATGCTGTTCTGGCATGGGGACATGCTCCTCTGGCATCTCGGATTTTTAGCTTGCAGCGACGAGCCTTGCGTTGTATGGCGGGTCTGGGCTACAGGCAAGACTGTAGGGAGGCATTTGTTTCACTAAAAATTTTGACATTTCCATCATAGATTTATTTTTGAGAAACTGCTGTACATGAAGAGGAATTTTCTAAGTATTGAGACCTATCAGGGTATGCATTCCTATCCTACAAGGCATGGGTTGGATGCTATGCTTCCGTACAACCGACTAAAGAGATGCCAAACAGCAACTAGGTACTGGGCTGTTAAGTTCTGGAACAAACTCCTGCATCAAACAAAATCAATCCCAATTCCAAAATTTAAAAGCCAAATTAGGGATCTGTTGAGTACAAATTCATTTTATTCCTTCGAAGAATTTTTAAATCATAGATTTTAAGGTATTTGATTGTATTAGTGTAGTTGTATTTTTATTTCAAATTTGTATGTTGCCGAATTGTCTAAACTGTGACGTGTGTTTGTGTAAAGTGTATTAACATTGTTAACATGAATAAAGAATTTGATTTTGAATTATTTTGACTTCCCTCCACAGCATAACCCATTTGCTTTTTCTTTTGTATATTGTGAATAAGCTTTGTTACTAAGTTGTAACAAAAAGATCGATAATAAGTAGATGTTTACTCGAAAGACTTATGTTTAGTTATTTTAATGTTTAATTAATAATATTACTTACTGTGGTTAATTGTTTAACACATAATACCAAAATTGAAGCTTTTCAGAAAACACAAAATACAGTTAAGACTTGCACAAAACTGGTGGATGAGATGCACAGAAACGACCCATCTTACACACACATTTAATACTGATCAACTAAAAATTCCACTGACATGCTACAGCACGGGATACTTAGATGCGAAGGTAAGTTACATAAATACTAAGACATACATTTCGGTAATGATATTTTTTAAAATTAATATTGAACCAACTAAAATGTAGCGTACGAAATTAACATTTTATTATTTTCTAGATATAAAAGCGTTTGTTTCTCTTTTACATATTACATAAAACAGAATAAGATCAAATTTTAAACCATGTTTATGAATATATTAAGAAACATGTTTGTATTACGATCAGTGAAATGATGCTATTTGTGCACTCGCAATGGCATAGCGTGCGGTTCGCGAAATCGATGGAAAAACCGCTTCCTTCACTTTAATGATTTTTAAAAATAAATATTCTTAAGTTGGATAATATCTGTGCCTGTAGTATTAATAATCATTTCATTTTCGCTTTTCATAATGAGGTAACCCGCCTATTTAAAATATTATTTCATTAGACCTAATACATTCAATTTTGAGCCCTAATACATTCAATTCATATATGGAAGTAAGAAAGAAAAAGAGAAAAACAAGTCAGACACTGAAGTCGGAATTTGCGAGGTTTTTTGGAGGAGATCCGAAAGGGTATCGCTCGAGAACGAGGAGGGAGATAGTCAAAAGCCGGCACAGTGCACAGTTTATTTTGGTGAATTTTACGTTTCTGTGTTATAACATGTCATTACAGGTCAGTAAAATGAAATTTATATTATTGTTTTTAACATAATTTGTGCAAGTATTTCTTTTATTCTCATGGATAGTTCATATTTGATGGCATAGCATGTGTATATTTTTAATGAAATCGTTTTATGCTGTGAATAACACTGCTTTAAATAAAAATAAAAATGTATTGTTTGCTGTCTTTTCCTGCTGGAATATTTGGTTTCAGTATGACTGTGATTGCAAGTAAGAGCTTTTGTGAAATTACTAACATTTTCCTACCCTGACGGGTGAATATCCTAGTTATAAATTAAATGATCATTCTAGAGATATTGGTCCTAATTTCAACTTTAGCTGAGTAGCCTCCGTAACCAGGACCTCAATACCTGGCAGCGGCGTCTGGTTAACTAACACCATTCTTCGGTAGTGTAGTGGTTATCATATCCGCCTGACACGCAGGAGGCTCGGGTTCGATTCCCGGCTAACATAGTTGAACGAGATAAGTAAAGTTGTGCATTGTTATTTTGCCAATGACCGTCAAAATAGATTAAAAAGATAACCAATCCCTACGTTGTGTTATTATTATATCTTGCACAATTTTACTTACTCATAATGCGTCCGACGGTAAATTAGGGAAATTTGAGGGAAAGGTGTGTCATGTAAATTAGAACACATGTTCCTAATACACCTAATTTATTAGAGAAAACGTGCCGGACTCAGCCTGGAATTCACGAGGGGAAAGAGTACGGCAGAGAAACCCTCGATTTAAATTCCTAAATGTAATTATGCTGTACAACCTTTATTAGTTTAATAATTAATTAAATTACTGTCTCTCGCGCCACAATTTGTAGTTCCACACTCGTAATAGTACATGGTGGTGTTAGTTAGCCATACGCCGCTGACAGGCACTGTGGTCCTGGTTACAAAGGCTACTCAGCTAAAGTTGAAATTAGGGTCAATATCTCTAGAATGATCATTTCATTTATAACTTTATAACTAGGATATTCACCCTTCAGAGTAGGAAAATGTTAGTAATTTCACAAAAGCTCTTACTTGTAATCACAGTCATACTAAAACTAAAAATTCCAGCACGAAAAGACATTTTTATTTTTATTTAAAGCCGTGTTATTCACGGCATAAAACTATTTCATTAAATATATACACATGTTATGCCATCAAATATGAACTATCCATGAGAATAAAATAAATAATTGCACAAATTATGTTAATAACAATATTATAAATTTAATTTTACTGACCTGTAATGACATGTTATAACACAGAAGCAAAACAAATCACCAAAATAAACCGTACACTGTACCGGCTTTTGACTATCTCCCTACCCGTTCTCGAGTGGTACCCTTTCGGCTCTCCTCCAAAAAACCTCACAAAACTCGACTTTAATTTATGACTTGTTTTCTCTTTTTCTTTCTTTACATCCATATATAGGGTGTCTCAAAATTGAATGTATTAGGTCTAATGAAATAATATTTTAAATAGGCGGGTTACCTCAATAAATACCAATTTTTAACTCTAGTCCAACTTTAGGGATATCGAAAGCGTTCGAGTTTAGTCGACTCTACATTTTGCCTTCCTTTAAGCATTTTTTTTTAGAAACAGTAGGCCAAACACGTATCAACTTAAGTTAAATTCATTGCAAAATTGCATCTAACTTGTTTCAGATTCGATCTTGGTCGATTTTCTGAACAAAAAGAGATGTGCTCGTAGACACTCAAATTTACCATAGGGCTAGTCCTAAAGCAATCTTGTAAATAAAACAAAAAGCTAAAGCATTATTTGAATATTTTAATAAGTTACTTTACTCGTCGACAGCGGCGTTACGGTCCAAATGCGATCAAATGAACGTCACATACAGATGTGCAAAATGTTTGCGATAACTCGCAGTATTCCGAGCGAGAATATTTTGTTAACCGGAACAATAACTACAAGCTCATAAATATACAAAATATAAACATTGAATGCATTGTACGTAGTCAGTGCTACGATATGAACAATATCAGTCGAGGCAAGTTTCGACCTTGAAGAATATGACATAAATAATACTCTTAAAAAATAAAGCAATGCATAAACAGTTGTAATACTAAATTAGAATATGATTATAAATATAACCTTGAAGCTATGTACAGTTAAATGTCTGTTTAGAGTTCCTGCGGAACAGCTATGCATGAGCTCAGTTAGAGGAAATAACTTTGATATGAAATGCAATAATATACAAGCAATAATAACATGATTAATATTACCTTAAAGTCCACCTATAAGCTAATATGTACACTATGTTCACCATTGACGAGAAACGTTCAATGTTCAGCAGTTTATTTTCCAACACTAGGGGAGTCACTTTGAAAAATACTTGCTAGGCCTCTTGCTAGCTTCTATGTACAATGTGCTTCAA
Organism: Pissodes strobi; assembly: GCA_016904865.1. NCBI lineage: Eukaryota > Metazoa > Arthropoda > Insecta > Coleoptera > Curculionidae > Pissodes > Pissodes strobi. Next base: position 4,315 of record JAEQML010066742.1, on the reverse strand, counting down.
TTTCTTGCAAATCAGAATCGCTGGAATGTAGTAGGTTGAGATGGTATGCAATTATTGCATATGGCATGACATGAATGCTTTGGGAATGCGGCTTCTTGGTACACGCATAAATGATTACTAAATATGCTATGCTGGTAGCATAAGTAAGCTGAAATCCGCGTAGGGGATATAGTCTTTGTGAGAACTTGAGTATATTGGCAGTCAAGTGCCGTTAATCCTTATATGAGAATAAGGCCTGAGTATGTATGCAGACTAGTGCAGAGTAATCCTTATATTAGAATATGGCAAGAGTATAGCAGCCCAGTGTTATATTCGTGATAGAGAATGTTGAAAACCCACGGGCCAAACCATTGGAGAAGACTGTACAGCGGGGGTACAGCCTCTGGAATCAGAGAGATCAGTGGGTCTCAATAATGGCAGTCAGGATGCCGATAAATACCTTATTGTAGGCTTAGAACTAGAGAGATCAGTGGGTCTCATTAATGACAGTCAGGATGCCGATAAATACCTTTTTGTAGGCTCAGAACTAGGGAGATCAGTGGGTCTCAATAATGGCAGTCAGGATGCCGATAAATACCTTCTTGTAAGCTTAGAACTAGAGAGATCAGTGGGTCTCAATAATGGCAGTGAGGATGCCGATAAATACCTTTTTGTAGGCTTAGAACTAGAGAGATGAGTGGGTCTCAATAATGGCGGTCAGGATGCCGATAAATTCCTTTTTGTAGGCTTGATATGACGACGATTATGGCTGCATATCACTATATCACATGAGTAAATAACTAGAGTGATTATGAGGCCTCAAAACGTGAAAACTGGCTTGACGCCATGTCGGCGGGAACAGCCCTTTAGAGCAACTTACATCGTGCAGAGTCGAGATGCAACTTTTTACTACTGAATTCTAGAATCTAGAACGTGACTAGATCAACTCGAAGTTGTCACCGCCCCTTCTGGGGGGAGAAGATGCATCGCTTCGGACATGGAAAGGGCAATAATGTAAATACAGAGATATTGTGTAAGACAATCAAACAAAACAGGAATTAGAGTTGATAAAAGTTTTCGAAAAACATGGCAAAGAGAACGAAGGCATGCAAACCGAAAATAACACTATTTTAAATATAAAATATTGCTGAATCTATATTATGTACATATTTTGAAAAATAATATATTACAGTAGATAATTTGGGAAAAAAATAAACGACCAATTGTCATGATATTTTCCATCTTCTAAACTGCTGGACACTCGAACTTACACAAACCGATTTTTAGGCAAATTTCAAAGTTCAATATCTTCACCGAGAAAAAAGCTTTTTGAACGCGGCTTGCGGATTTTAAAAGCTAGTTTATTTCTGATTAAGCTGCATGACGTAAATTTTTCCTAGGGCTATAGGTTATCAATAAAGTCATGCAAAAAATCAAAAAGTTTGTGTGTGTGACATTTCGACAAAAAATTTTTTAGTCATTGCAATATGGCTCGTTACTAAGGTAACATCACTATATCTAGACATTTTTGTCAGTTTTTGGATTTAGGCCCGTTAGCTTTGAATACACTATTAACCATCAAATTAGGGTAACAAGATTTTTAAAATCCTATAACTTGAGATTGGATTGACGGATCTTGATGATTTCTGCAGATTTCGAATCCTTAGTTCATGTAGATTTTCTATGATTCCTGGTTCCAGCATTTTATTTGAGGGTTTAAGTTATACCGGGTCAATAATAAACAAAACATGAAATTGCTTAAAATAAGAATAATGATAATTGAGTTTTTATTTTTTTAATCTTTTTTATCTCAACTTAACACTTTTTTTAAAATATTTTTCAACTTTTTTTCACCGAAAACAGCGTATTTCTAATTTATTTTTATTATTTATTTTCTTTACTTCGCTTTATAATACCTTTATTAACTTTCCGAGCAATTTTTTATTTTTTTTATTATTTTTTTTTTCTTAATTGGTTTTATAATACTTTTATTAACTTCCCGAACAATATTTTGTGTTTTTTATAATTTTTTCCTCTCATTTCATTATATAATACTTTTATTAACTTTCCGAATATTTTTTTTACATTTTTTTCAATTATTTTCATTTTTCAAATTTTTTTTCTTTAATAAAGCAATTTATTTCTGCCCATTTTTGCCATCCCCGACCTCATAGCTAAACTCCTTCGTCTTTTTTTCGCCGAAAACCGCGTTTCTCTAATTTTTAATTTTTGTTTTATTTATTTTTTTTCTTATTTCGTTTTAATATGTTTATTAACTTTCCGAACAATTTTTTAGTTTTTTTTAAATTTTTCCCATTTTTTCGAAAATTCCCCCATATGGTCAAAGATAGCCCCCCATGAGGCGCATCTACCGTACAAATTTCGACTCCGTAGCTCTTCCCGTTCTCCTGAAATTATTTATTTTATTTTTTTTCTTCTCCCCCTCTTTTGGCCAAACGGGAGGGGGTACGGGATCCAGTTTTCGTTCAGGATTCTCATTTCACCCCGGCTACATGTCCTGAAAATTTCAACTCTCTAGCTGTACTGGAACATGCTTAATTAAAGGTGCATTTCACTTTGATAACCGTTTCCACTTTGGTTAGTTTGGGTTAGTTTGACTTTACCCTCGCGAAAGAAGTTTCACTTCAAAAATAGCTGCCGTTAAAAAACTAAAAAGTCAGTATTTTCCAAAGTTGCTAAAAACAGTCAGAAAATTTCTAAAATGATGCTTTTTGCCATGTTGCGGAGAACAAAAAGTATCATTATAATGATTTTTATTATTTCACAATTCATTTTTAAGTTAAGCCGGAAGAAAAAGAAATGAGATGTTTACAGACAACAAATATAAAAACATAATTATTTTTTACAGGCATTGCGGATAATAACTTTAAAAACACATTTAGATACCTAATATTACTTTCATTAATTTTATTTATACTAGTAGAGGAAGTGTCATCTTGCCTAACATTTCTCAAGGAGCCTTTGCTGAAGATCCCTGTCTTGGCTAGAAATACACGGGCGTAAGCTTGTCTGGTTCTGGTAACTCGTGATATATTGTCTTGAACATCTCATTACTTTCAACTGTATATCAGCAATTTCCTACTGCTCTTCATCCATTTGAATCTAAAGCTACAGTTTTCCAGGGCGGAAATAGAATATGAAAAACAACCCGACCATTGGTCGCTTCATTTTTTTCTTAAATGATCCATTGTAATATATTCTTTTTTAGAATGCAAACTGTAGATTCCTTGTATTATTTTATTTTTTAACAATCTGTTATTTTCGTTTTGCGTGCCTTCAATTTTCTCGTCATGTTGTTTGAAAAACTTTCATTAGTTGTAACTGCTGATTGTTTGAGTTTCGTCAGTGTAGATATACCCACTTTGAGTGCACTAGAAGCTGTATCAAAAAGATTGCTTTAATCAATGGGTCTGCCGTTGTTTATTTGGGCTTTTTCTAATCGGAAAAAGTAATCACGTTTAAAATGAGCAGTTGTGCTTGTTCATTACAGCGCGGCAATTTTAAAATATGTTTCATATAAAAATATCACGATGACATGAAAATTTTGCAGGAACATTTGCAAATTAAGAAATGTCGTGATTTTTTTAAACATTTTTTTGTTTCATACAGTTTTCGTCAATTACTAGCTTTAATATCAACCATTATTGACCGATTTTTAACTTAAGAAGTTGTTTTTCTTTCCCTCTTTTCTAATGCGTCATTATTATCTTCATGAATGATCTGGGTCAATAACGAAAGAACAGAGATTTGACTGTACGGAAAAATCAACAAAAAAGTTACCAAACCCACCTGACAAAACAAAATACAAATAATTGATAGACAAGCAATCTTAAAAAAAATATATAATTAATGTTTAAATAATTACAAAATATAAAGTAACTGTGTTAGTAGTGGAAAAAATTGTGCATTAACCACGGTTTAAATAACTATTATTACCTTTGCATCGACGCTCGAGCAATAATAGTGTTTTTCTAAACCTTGGTTAATAATACTATTATCAGATTCAAATATTGCTTGTCTATCAATTATTTCAATCAAGTTTTCTTTGCTTGTAAATCATATAAAATGTTTTGTTTCTTTTGTCAGGTATGTTTGGCAGCTGTTATTTTGTGTTAATTTTTACGTGTCCAGTCCCCATTATTGATCTAGGTCAATAATAAAAGTGAATGATTAAATATTTTGATTTTTTTTTTATGGCAGTGGCACACACACTAAAGGGAGACCCTATGGCGCTCGACGAGCGGTGTGTGTGAGAAGATGTTGATTGACACGGCTCTTGAATATTTGTAAGTTGTAATTAGTGGGAAACAGATGT
>JAEQML010066741.1:0-19703 GCA_016904865.1 Pissodes strobi | reverse complement strand
TCTTATTCGGGGAATCTACACAGCCCCTGAAAGCCCCATGTGCCCCCAAACTAACATATATGTATATGAAGCTGGAACAAAATGGTCGATACCCGACACGTGCACACTCGACCGAAGACGAATCGGAAGTTTGTAGGTTATGTCAATATAAGATGTAAATAAACCGACATGTACCGACACAAATAGCAGATCCATAAAGTTGGATCGCGGTACATGTTTCGGTAGATTCAATTGAATTACAGAACGCGGTTGGTTAATGGAACACAAATTAACGAACGCTCAGATACATACCGGTAGATACCGCTCCAATTATCGTAAATGCCCATTATAACCCTAGCCCTTGTGAAGCTTACTGCCTGGTTATCCGAAAAGCCAAACAAAATTGAGATAAAAAGAAGAGTCTTGCTTGAACTAACCAAAGCGGAACGATAGCTCAAATTATCAAAACAAATAAAATAATTTAAATAATGTGAAAACACTGAAAACTTGCATTCTCAGTATTCTCACAGAATAAGGTGAAGCAGTGGAGCTCATTTTTCATAGCGCATTGAATACTGACATTTAAATAGATGTAGGATATTATCATAATTCACAATACCACATGCTTTTGAAGTCCCAGCTTTGGTCCTTGATGATTTGATATGAATTTTACATGGGCCGAACCTTATCCAGAGGTGCACAAATTGTGCGTTTTGTTTGAACGAAATGAATTATCTAGTCCTCATAAATGGAATTATCATCCTTTGCAAAGTTACTTGCAAAAAGGTCCACAATGTGGCTTAGTTGCTCTTGCTATGTTAATGGGGAACCCTCGGGAAGATATTGTAAATTCAATCTTTGATTATGCTAAAAAAATGGATTTTACTTGTAATGGAGAAATATTTAGTGTAAATTTCATGTACTCTCTAGCCAAGGAATTTCTGTTAAATAAAACTGTCGAGCTGTATTATGGTAAGCTCAATGAAGGTAAAATTAAAGATTTTTTGTTAGATGGTGGACATATGTTAGTTCCGTATCCTTTTGAAAATTATTTGCTTTGCTTCATTTGTCGATGAAATTGGTATTTTCTTTATTATAATATTTAGATATGATACCAACAAAGATAATTCTCCTGGACTTCATCGTGGCCACAAAGCACATTGGTGTGCAATATCAGGTGCTATTGATACGGTAGAAGACTTCTTTATTCTTGCTAGACATGGTAAGGCTCGAAATGTTGCTATTTGGAAGCTAGATGATTTAGCAGATAGTAATCAGCAGCTCTTTGAATTTTCACCAGATAGAAAACTACAAGATATTGAATATAAACTTCCAGAGGGTGGAATTAATGGTCCTTTCGGTTTAAATAATAAATGTGTACTAGTTTCATGATGTAAATTCCTGCACCTTTATCCTAAATTTATTCATAATTAGTTTTAGATTGTCCCAAATTTTTTATACTTTGACCTCTTTATGTATTTAGATTTATGATTTTGTGGAAAGGTGAGTTATATGCTTTTTTTAAAATATAGGTATTTAGATTTTTATTTTATATTTTTTTATTGTATCGTTTTAATATAACTTTTTGTTGTTTGTCAATATTGATCCCAATGTGCTTATTTTCGATTTTTGTTTACTCTGTTTAATAAAATATATGCAAATGTTTTTATGCTTGTCTGTACAAAATTAACTCGAGCTACTATCAAATGAAGCAAAAAAGATTATTTAAAGTTCTTTTGTTTTAATTTTACATCTTATTTTTCATGTTACGAAGAACTTTTGATTTAAAAACCTTAACAGTACTATCCCAACTACAATCTGCCAATAGACCTATTTCCTGATTATTCCAGTCGAGTCCATATACAAACTCTGAATGATGTTGAAACACTTCCAAAGGATCTCTTTGTCTGAGATCCCATATTTTTGTTGTGAAATCAAAGGAAGCTGATGCTATGATATGAGCAAAATGTGGTGAGAATTTTATTTGTTTCACTGCTTGTTCACTTCCCTTTATTTGAAAGAGTGGTTGCCGATAATTTCTAATATCCCAACACCTTATCAAACTGTCACTTCCACTTGTTGCTATGAGGTTGCTGTCATATTTACACCAGTCACATGATAGGACTTCAGCATCGTGCACTTGAATGGATTTAAGACAACTTGCACTTAACATACTCCAAAGCTTCATTGTTCTATCTCCAGATACTGAAGCAATTATATTTTGATTAGGTGAATATTTTGCGTCATGTACTGGGTCAGTATGCCCAAAAAAACTTGTTAGACAAACTCTTGTATTAATGTCCCATAATTTGATCGTTTTATCCCATGAACCACTTAATATTAAGGGAGTAAATTCACCCACTTTCCAGTCTATACATGACACTTCTTTATTATGACCTAGAAAAATTGCAATTGGCTCTTTATTTATTGGCAAAGCCCAGATCTGAAGAGATCCGTCTCCTGAAGCAGTCAGAACACAATTTGTATTTGTTTCTGCTGACCAGCAGACATCAAATAACCCATTTGCCCATTGGTGGTTGCCTATTTCTTGAATTGTTCCATTAGAACTTAAGTATAGGATGAATAAAGTACCACTTCCTGACAATCCGAACTGTTCACTTGTGGCAACAGCTAACAAGGCAGGGTTAAAAGGGGAAAATCTTACACTGTACCCGTATTTGCCTATCGTGCCAAAAGACACCATTTTTAGGCTCGTACAATAGCTTTGTTTTTGTAGTTGTTTAACTATTTAAACATGTTTTCTGCTGAAAACTGTGGTCATCTTAAAAATCTTGTAAAATAACTTGTAAATAAAAACTGATAAAAACATTAAGATTAAAGTGAACCTCAGCTTTGAGGACAGTCATTGACTATTGACCTTGATTTGAATAATAATGCTTTTCAACACAGCTATATTAAGCTTTTGTATAAATTCAAATTAGTTATACCGAGCATTGTAAACTGTAAACGATTCAGTGTGGAAAAATATTCCCTCAAGTTTTAGAGTGAGAGTGAGTAGAAAATAAAGTTAATCTTTGCTATTTCTACATACTCGTACCACTCGTACTCCATAATCTGAATTCTGTATGCATATAAGACTTTAGCAGGGTTGCCATATTTCGACCTTTTGACTTTTGATATTTTCAGATATAATATACGTTTTTCAGTTTAGCCAGAGGTTTAGGTTAATCAACATTTTCTGATTTTAAGGGCCACTACTTTAGTCTCCGATAAGTGGCTGCTAAATTAATCAGTGATTTGAATATTACGCATGTAATGTCATACTGACAATTAACACATTCTATCAATTCAAAATACTGATTGATCTGCTGGCCCTGTGAAGTAGACGATTCTCATACTAGCGCAGTGTTGCCGATCTGAATTTGTGAAATTACACGATGGTCCGTTCAAATTGCACGCTTTTACACGCTTTTAGTTTTTCATAAATACACACTTTTTACACACTACCTAATTTAAGTCATTCCCGTCTACCTACTGCAGTTTTGAGCCTTAGCGCATGCGTACATGTTAATTCATATATTTTTCAAAGTTGTTTTTTCTTGATTTTGGTCATTGCCTTTGGTTAGTTTGGGTTAGTTTTGTTTGCTTGCGCCCCCGGATCGAGCGGATCAACCAACAGGCACGGTTCGCACACTTACTCTTAACCATCTACACAAGTCCTTCCAGCTGACGAGACCTGGGCTTACGCGCGAATTTTTTCACTTCATGCAATGCCCTCATCTCGCCTCGCTCGCTCCGGGGCGCAACCAAATAGAACTAACCCAAATTTAAAATAAGGAACAAACATAACCTTAAAAAATATTTTAAAAAAGGCGAACGCGGGCCATTCTTTCACAAGCACAGAACCTAACCACGCGACGCGCTGACAGCAATTTCCTCGACCCTAATACAATTCAGTGCCCTAAAGACATGTTTGACAGAAATGTGTTTGTGATGCGCGCGAAATCCAGGGCTTGTCAGGCGCATAGATAATATATAAAAAAAAAGTCAGGCGGGTGGATGATTAAGAATAAAGTATCTGCGCCCGGCTCAACCAAAAATTAAAAATGTGACACAAGACACTACAGAGGTGAGAGGATGACTTGTGGTGTCACGCTGTCACCTGTCACACTTGGGTCTGTATTTGGCTTTGACAAGGGAAGTTTTGTGCTATCACAACTGCCACGTAACAGTCGTGGTGACTAGTGTTGCCACCCCTATTACAATAATAGTAATAGATCTATTACAATCGTGTACTTTCTATTAAGCTATTTCCAAAGAAAAAAGAATCTATTACTTTTTTCGTTATCTCATGTTTAGGCTACCAAAAATTGTTACAAGGATCTAGTTCTCAAATTCTTGATATTTAAACACAAAAATAAAATAACAAATAACACTAATATAAGCCGCCCAATGCATAGCACAACGAAAGGAATAAGTAAACTCAAAAACGAACAAACAACAAATAATACTAAGCAGAGACAAGGGGAGAGACGCTCAACTAAATGATAAAAAAAGGTACAAAGTAATAGACGAGGAAAGAAAGATCGATGCTCTCTGTCTGGTGTCACCAAAGATAAAAGTAGATGGCGCGATTAGCATCCGGCCGCCAAAAGCGCGGGAGGTTTGAATGTTTCTTTGATTGCTTTATTGTTATATTTTAGCCATTCTGATGTGGTGAAGATCTTTTAATTCTATTATGTATTCGTATGATTAATTTTAAAAAGGATGAGTTGTTGAGATGTTGTTCACAAATAGTTTTAGATAAATATTCACACAAATACATAATAAAATTTTTAAAATCTCCACCTCATCAAAAAGGACAGAGCATCAAAGCCGCTGATATAAGAAAAATGCAGTTTTAAAAAATGCTCAAAATTTATTTCTTTTCAAAATTTTGGGTGACAAAAACCTATAACGAAAAGTTGATCAAAAAAGTATCGAAATAATCTACAGTAGACCATAGACAAGGCATATGTTGATCGAAATGCATACATATTTCACAAAAAATATATTCACTAATACAAAGAGTCAGTTGATACTGGTACTGACTTTATTCATGTTCATTAAATTACAATTTTTACAATCGTCACATAAGAAAAGTTAAGGTATAAAGTTCAGAACATAATGGATCAACATATTTAACAAAATTTACATAAATAAATCTAAGACTAAATCTAACGGCATGACAATATATTACATTAATAGGAAACTGTCCTCATTCTAGCCAACTAAACCAACTCTAATGTCCCATTTAAATTATTAACATTTGTATTTAAAAACTTTTGTATGTTATAGAAGGCTTTTGTTAATAAATACCTTTTTCACAACAATAATAAATGCTTTTTCTTCCAAATTCCCAACACCAGAGTTTATTAAAAAAATTTGGACCATAGCAATTGGTGCTGATGCACAATTTATTCAATCTTAACAAAAATAAGTTAATATTTCTTTTTACATGGAGCGAACATGCCAAGATATAAACAGATGGCAAAGTTAAGATATTAAGTCCCACAAAAGCCTGTCTGACATCCGCCCTATAGTAAAGTATGCAACAACTTTGACAGCCCTCCTCTGGAGCGCAAATATCCTGCCCGCCTGCCTACTATGGCCCCAGACATGTATAACATAAGAGCAGTGCGAATGGGAAAAACCATGATAGGCCATAAGTTTAAATTAATAGTCAGAGTGTAATACAAACAATAATAAGTGAATTCAAGATATGCCTACCATATGTACTTACTTAAAATAAAAAATCATAAATGATTAGAAAAATTCAAACAAATGTCACAGTTCATTATACAAATACAAAATTATATATTATTTCTTTTCTTTTTCCTTGGTGTAGCATTATTGAATGTCAGGTTTTCAATGTCCCGGAATACCTTCATTGGTCTCTTATGAAAAGTAGGAGTTTGTGTTGTCGATGGCAGGGATATTACTTCTTTGACAATAGATGTTGTAGGTATATTATGGGCAGGAACTTGAGATGTAGATGCCTGGGGTACTATTTCTTGGGCAGGGGTTGCATCGAAGGTTCCATCTGGAAACAACACAAAAATGTTTGTTAAGTTCATTCACCCTTTGACTTTAAGTGAAGAAGAATAAAAAAGTTAATTGACATTTGAAACTTAAGTGATACAAAATTAAATACAAATATTTGTTTTTTAAACTTCCATCAAGTTGGTTAACCATTTTAGCCCCTATGACATCAAAAGAGGTGAATAATTATGGTTGAAAAGCCAGAGTCATGAAAAGTTTCTCGGCAGTAATTAAGTTTGTATTCAAGTGTCGAAGCTCTTGTGCAATAATTGGTAAGAGACAACTGTTGAGATGAATAAGTGATTGTAAATTTTAGGCCAAACGTCTGGATGTGGAGTATTTTTTATTATATATACATTTATGTAGTTTAAATCCATTTTTTTGGTGTTAGTGTTATTTCTGTGTGACGTGTGACACTTGATATGTTAAATCTCTGGTTAAATCTATTCTTATCTTACTACTACTGGAACTAACCCACTAACATTACACTAGCTACCTTTACATGCACTTTGGACATCATCAAGGCTTGTTCTTACATTGGTCGAAGAAGGTATTTCAGGTGGGATCCAAAGCATAGGAACTGCATCTCGTCGAAGCTTATAGATTGTCAAATCCATATATGAATCTGAAGAGAAATGTTTGTTACATATTCTGAAGTTTTTCAGCGACTCTCCAGTATATTTCATTCCCAAACATTCTTGCCAAATTTTGGATCTATAAAAGTCAGTAATATTATTTTAACATGATCATGTTTCTGTAGCAGATCTAAGGCAAAAGTTGGTCAAGTCCTGGGTCAAGTATAAAATAAGGTTGAAAAAGATTTTATTATAGAAGCCAATTTATTATTATAATAGCGAATACCATTGGTAAAACTAGTGCGGCACGAGTGCAAAATGTGTATACCATTGGCCAGTGCAAGGCAAGCATTTGTATACCATTGGAAAATTGGTGCGACATTTCTTGCTCCGAGTGCAATCAGTTCTGCACGAATCCTTGAAGGTCGTGTGGCACCGATGGTGTTGCCAAAAGAAAAAATAACGAAATCCGACAAAGGATCAGATAACAGATGGTCAATAATATTTTTCTATGGCCTTCACGGCACTGCACCTCGACTCAATATTCGATCCTCGAAAAGCCAAGTTTTGAACTCAAGGTCAAATCGTATACCCCATTGGTAGGTAATGAATTGGTGCAATCTTTTTTGTGCACTGGGCGAGTTTCAGTGCCACACTTTTTTTTACCAATGGTATCCGCTAGAAGACATGCATGCAATGGTTTAATTAATTATTAGGGTTTGACTCAGAGTGAGTAAACGTGTTTGTGTTGTATTTGTAGCAGCCTTATCTGAAATAATTAATTTTCATATGATTACCTTTTCAGGGACGAAGGAAAATAGTGCATTTTTTCAACTTCATCTTTTCTTAATCCACAAACAATGCAAGCAGGCTCGGCAGCCATGATGCTGTTTGTTTTGTGTCTATTAAATAGTCCACTGATCCACTCCACTAAGTACTTACACAAATTAACGTTTCAGTCACAAGATGAATGAAAAAGTATATGGTTCAAATAGAAAACTGTGAAATTAACACAAAAATTATAAAAAAACACCAAGAAGCCAAACTAACAACTCAAAACGTATTGAACTGTCAACTGTCATCAGAAACAGTGTCAAAGTCGTTTAGTATTCAGCTGTTCAGCTTCTAACGCAGGATTCCATGAGTTAGACAAAGACATATATCATTTCTTGTTGCAACAGCGTCGACACGACTTTGGCTCCATCTACAATACCCTTTGGTTAGGCTAGATGAAGAGAGCGCTATACAGAAATGTACCAAGTAAAAGAGATGGCATGCTGGGACAAATTTTCTATATTACTTAACTGTCTCTCCCCTTCCCCTTGTCTCTGTACTAAGCACACAGTGAACAAAGTAGTAAGTACCAAAATTCCATGGGGAGTCCCATGCCCATCAAGTTTAGGTGGTGACAGTGCTAACACGACAGTCACGACACTTACCTAATAGAAAATAGATAAATGCAAAGCCTTGATGGAAAACTAAAACTGCAAACTGAAGTGCCGTATAGTAGGTTGTAGCCCGACAGATGTCGTTGAATTTGTAAATCAGAATAGGAAAGCATGTCTAGTCCTATTTAAAAATATTACAATAGATGGCGATGGTATTTCGGAAAAGAAGTGGTCGTGGCTTTGGCTTGGAAAGCCGTAAAAAAACAAAAGGGTTTTTCAAATTACAAAATTACACGCAAATTAAACGCTTTTTATGAAATTACACACAAAATACACGCTTTTTGAGAGTGTTCGAAAAATGCACGCAAGGCGATCAAAACGCACACAAAGCGTGTAATTACACGCTAATTGGCAACACTGTACTAGCGATGGGATGAATGGGGTATTTTCAGAGACTATTATTTTTTCGTGTACTGTGGGTATTTTCAAGAATCGAACACTAAGGAATCGAGTACTTCGTGGAATCGGAATAATCGGATATTTTATTGAGTATCAAGTACTAGTATGTACTTCGCAATTTATTTTCACCGTTTAAAAAAGTTATTTTTTTATGTACTTATATGTCATTTATGTTTCTGGCAAAAAATCGCTCTAACTAAAACAAAAATAAGTTCATAAAATTAACGTTTAAAAAATATTTTAAGAAATATGGTTAAACTCAACTTATTTATTTTTTCAATAAAATAAAACAGTCTATACATGCAATAAAATAAATAACAAAAATGTTAAAAATCAACAAAACAAAGCCTACCGGGTACTCTACCGATACTGCCAAAAAGTGTAGCAAAGCATATTTTACTATTTCCATTGCATCACGGCTCCACGCCACGGAATCGGTACGGCATCACCTGAGTAAAACTAGCACCGAACGTGTCTTAATACCGATTCCCATCTACATAACCCAAACGATCTCCGAGTATCGATATTAATATTAACAGCGATTTCAGATTCCAGCGTCTATAGTGACAGAGTCGAGTCTCGAAGGCGAAGCTCGAACTCGAACCTAGTGTCCACGCAGCTCGCAGCAGTATGATCAAATTCAAGAATCGCTATGATTCTTGGATCTAATTATCTAATATTATTAAGAATCGGAATCGATTCCAACGGCTCGGCGGCAGTACTCGAATACTACCGATTGCTGTACTCGAGTACTCCCATCACTATCCCGTACCACATCAGAGGGCTTTGACAAGGGAAATGAGTGGACAGATAATCTCGCTTTACGGCAGCGCGCAGTACGTGTGCTCCATATATTTAAATATATTATGGTGTTATCAAAAATCGAACGGACGCCATTAATAGGAGCCAGACATTCAAAGCGGCACCTCCGTGTATTTTGGTGATTTTTGTTGTGAAAAACTCTCAAAATACTTCAATTTATCCATAACAATATGGTGTTTTGTTGTGCTTATGGCTGTAAAAGTCGCAATGAACGAAAGGAGCCTGGAATTACTTTTCACAGTTAAATATAGTTTGCACCTGGTTCTTGCTGACACTAATATTTATTATTTATTTTCTTTGTGTGAGCTGAGATATAGATTATTTCAAAATATGATTACGAGTATACTTCAGGCTGCCTTTCTTTGTAATTTTATACTAGCTTTGTTAACATTTTTCAGTCACGATAGCTAATAAGAATCGCATAATTGAAAATGGCCTGTCGCGCAGTTGTGTACATTGTTTTAATGTTTTAAGGAAATATATATATATATATATATTTATTTGTTATATTTCAATCATTGCATTTTGTGATTTAAGCCAGTAATAGAAGTATTATGAGTATAAAATAATATATATATTTTAGTGACGAAAATGTATGAAGCTTGTCAAATCGTGGAGCCAACAGAACAGCTGCCGGTTTTACCCGTCCACTCCCTTCCCTTGTCAAAGTCAGAAGGCTTCAGAGTTGCGCGCGCATTACACTGTTGACAAACGCCATCTTTAGGGTCAAGCGAATTGCTGTCAACTGGTCTCGCAGCTCACTGGTTGCAGCTAGTCAAAGGGTTGCATGCTGTGTCTGCGATACCGTGGCCTGGGTTCGAGTCCAGTGGCTGGACATGTTTTTCTATTTTTAATATTTGGTTTTTCTTCATTTTGGAAATGCCTTGGGTTAGTTTATTCATTTCATTTTCATCAACAATGTGATTCGCGCGAAACTCTGAAGTCCTCTGATGTGGTACGGGCAACTTGTCCTCTGTGGCCCTTAGAATCACGAGGCCCATCGGACATCTATAAATATTTAAAATTTTAGCACCCAGTATTTTGAAAACATTAAAAATAAAGGTTAATAGAATATACGGCATATATTTTTATATGATGTGGTTAAATTTAAATATTATATCATGGGCTGACTTGACGGCGTAGGCAGTGTCTTAATCTTTCCACTTTCCAGTGCATAACGAAAACGAATCCAAATGTTCTTGAAATTCTTGGTGCGTGAAGTCCATTTACGGATAGCCGCAGTTACGGCAACTAATGAACCTGACCAATAGCGCATGCCCTCAGTTTACCCATTTTTACAGCGCAACTCTTCAACAAACCCTCTCAGAGGGTGGTGGGTTAGTGGTCAAATGCTGTGTCAAACTGTGTTTTTGATGCGGCAGCCCGGATTGCGTATTTGTATCGAGCGTACGAGATCGCGACTATAATATAAATGTGCAGGTTTTTCATATTTTGGGTTAGTTTTGGTTAGTTCCTGTTCGTTGAATCCCCGTAGCCAGCGGAGGGTCATGCATGAAATATTTGTAGAAATTAACAGGGGGTATTGTAGCTAACATTTATACTACAGTCACGCTATAAAAAGCGATTTCTTAATTTTTGGCATGCTTTGGGTTAGTTTTCGTAGGTTGCACCCCCGTAGCGATCGTAGGGCTATGCGTGAAGTGAAATATAGACATTTTAAAAAGTAAACAAACCCTCTAAATAGTAAGCAGACCAAGTACCGGCATTATTGGTAAGACTCATTACTTGCGTTCTGCGGCTAGCTGCAAGTGTGAAGTCCCGAGCGTCATAAAATTAAAACCATCCCGTAGTGGGACGGATGAAATAGGCGGTCCGGGTTCGATTCCAGTGGCAGGACACGTTTTTGTATTTTCAATATTATGTGTAAAAAAGTATTTTCTTCATTTTAGGTATGCCTTGGGTTAGTTTCTGTTGGTTGCGCCCACGATGCATGAAGTGTAATATTAGACATTTTTGCACTCCCAACTCTGAAGACCTCTGATGCGGTAGGTGCAACGTCTGAGTGTGAGAAGAATTGTATATTAATTATTTTCTACGTGACAGGTTTACACAAGAGAAAATATTTTCCACGTTACGCGTGGAAGCAGATACTTCCTCCTATGACATCCCCCTATAACTTTTTTCTATGTCCATAGTTAGAGTTCAGAGATTTGTGGTTGCGGCTTTTGCTTACAATATTGTTTTGTTTAACGACATTCCAGATTTAAGCGAGGAGCAAACCAGAGCGGTGGCGGTGGCGGTAAAATACTGTATGTGTATTTGCCAGATCGCTTCTGTTTGCGGTCTTTAATAAACTTGCACGCACAGTATTTTACCGCCACTGCGACTGCTATTCTGGTAAAACGTTACGTTTTCGAGGGCGCTAAGCGAATCGCACAGCGTGCGCCTCGCATAGCAGCCGCGCTAACCGACCGCTTTTCGTATTCTCGTTGCCGTGCGTGAGCTCTTCGAGTAGACTTTGTTGAGTTCGCTAAGCCCAACTTGGCAACCCAAAATTTTCAGTATCCCCAACATAAAAATTAGTGAAATTACTAAAATTTGACAAGTAGACGTCACCGTAAGACGTGATATTGGTTTTATTTGTGTTGTGCTGTAGTTGGTTTTGTTGAAGAAAAAAACCATTTCTCTACAGCAAAAACAATGATTATCGAGTTTATGGAAGAAAATCCGCAAACGGTTACGCAAAAGCAGAGCAACCAATTTACCAACGCCGATATTTCAAGATTATGGCAAACATTACCCGTAACTCTAAATTCCATTCCAGGGGCTACAAAAACTTGGAAGGAATGGAGAAAGATAGGCCGGTTTTTCACTGATGCAAGTTGTCACTGAAACTCAAGAAAGTCACATGAATTTTGCTGTATCGCAGCGAGTTGTTGCATCATGGAAAGCCTGTTTAAGACATTGGCAGTCAAAATACATGGGCTATACAAGGCGAGCTTTACGCTAACCTTATACTTCTAGCTGCTTACATTGCACAACTTTAAATGAGCCTTTACATTCCTATTAATTCTGCGTTAATATAGAATAAACTATTCCCACCTATTCGTTGACTCTATTGCTTAAGGCATCTTGTCTTCTCCTTAACGGAAGGAATGGTTGAAGCATTTCTTCTAAATTTAAGACATCTTGGTTACGAAGCCTATACATCTTTACAAAATTTCTGTCAGAAAATTCAAAGGGATCATCGGGTAGAAACCGCTGCCTCCCGATATTATTCTCAATGTTATCTACTGAATATATGGTACCGCCATTGTAAATTTAAAACAGAAAATATGTACTAATTTTTTTTTATGCCACACAGAAAGTTAGGGCACACACTTAACACGAACGGCAAATGGCAAAACGGCTGCCAAATGGTTGACGTTTTCATGACGCTTACCGTGCGCTTCCCGCGCCTTGGAAACGCTCGGCGTAAAACACACCTGAATACCAATTTTGCTGATTTGGTCACGTGCTCTGCGACTTTGATGTCATCAAACGCTCAGCGTGCACGAAACGCTAAGCGAATTTAGTTACCAGAATAGCGGTCGGTTTGCGCCTCGCTTTAGGTAGAGTCAATGTCAATTTTGTTTTGTCATTACATATTACATAAATATGATAATAAATATCTACCATAGCCAGCCATGCTACAAATAATCTGTTTTCGAATAGTTTAGGTAACGGCCGATTTGGGCTGTGCCTTTGAATATTGAATATAAAACTAGTTAGGATTGTTTTGTTCGTGAAACATACAAGAACTAGCTGGTATCACTAGAACTTAGTACTGCGGTTTTCTTCTCGCTACGATCGGTCGATCACTTTTCATCGTTCTTGGCCTGCTTTTTGCACATAGTGTAACTAGTAAAGGCCGCATAAGGTTTAATTCCTGTAATTTTTCAGTCTCCGGGGACGGAACCCCGGCTCTTGTCAGAGTTATGGACCTCACGGAGGACGAGGACACAATGTCCAACGTCTCAATGGAGTCGAACACCGACTACACGTACGCAGACCCATCCATCAGGAAAATTGCAAACAAATGCAGAAGTTATGCTGAAATGTGTGTCCAATGCAGGATGGATTACGAAAAACTTAAAAAAGTAAGCGAACTTTCTCAAACTGACCTTTATAAGTTGATAACTAAAATTAGACAACATATGCGGGATACCCACCCCCTGGGTATCAAACATAGAGTATCCGCTAAAATAGATACGGGCAAGAAAAAGGCTAGCCCTACAAATCTAGTCGGTGCTGAAGCGGCAAAAAAACCGAAGGTCACTCAAGGTGACAAACCGATAATGCAAAAAACGACTAATTTTTGCGAGCAAAAGCCGTTAACAACAGCGGCCTCGAGCGATTCCCAGATTATGGGACCACCACCGCCTCCTATTACTGCGACCCTGTTACCCGAAAGCGACAAAGAGCCCTTCAGGACGCCTTTTAAACAGTTGCCTTTTAAAAAGAATTTTAGAACGGTTACTCTCGACATGAGCCAACCACCCCTAGCCACCAGCAACCAATTTACACCCCTCCAGGACATAAACACCGAAGATGAGGATACCATAAGTGTGGCCTCTACGTCCGCCTCGACTGGTGCTAGGCGTAAAATCGCGCCAAATTCAAATAAAGGACCAACAAAGTTAAAAATAGTACCACCACCACCTGTGGTCATAAAGGGCAGACCGGCAGATCATCGCCAGCTTAGGGACGATCTGAAGGCCATGCACATCAAGGAATATCAGTTGAAATATACTAAAAACTCCGTCATAGTATATTGTAACACCGTAAACGACCTGCACACACTTAAGCGTACACTTGATTCGGAAAAAACAGAATATCATTCATACGCAGAGTCGCAGGAGAAGACAAGGGCCTTCGTCCTGCGGGGCCTTGACGGAGATATTTCACCCCAAGACATCATCGAAGCCCTCAGCGACGAGTACAATATAACCCCTAAGAATGTATTCGAGATGCGTAAAACACGTATCCCGATGTACTTAGTCGTACTCGGCACTAATTTTAACATCAAACGCCTTAATCAAGAAGTAAAAACGATCATGAGTGTACGTGTAAATTGGGAGATTCGACGATCGAACAAGCCACTTCTCCAATGCAAACGATGCCAGCAATTTGGGCATGCGAGAACATACTGCAACCGGAGGGTGGCGTGTAGTAAATGCGCGGGCTCGCACGAAATTATAGAGTGCAACGCGGACTTTCAAAAGTGCGTTAATTGCAACGGCCCTCACCGGTCCATTGACGAATCATGTCCCGTATTTGTCTACAAAATCAATCTTATTCAAACTAACACTACAAATGACAAGCCAAAACAAACGTACCGCCCGGCGCCACCCCCGGCCAAACCGGCCTGGAGAGGCTCCAATCAACGTGTAGGAGACGGCCAAGCGGGCCAAGGCCTAAACAATGGCCAACGACCACTTGAAGAGTACCAACAAGCCTTCCCCCCAATTCGAGGCAACCGAAAACAACAACAGCAACCACCTAATAATGCAAATAATAATGTACATCAGCAAAAGGTTAGTGGTACTGTTCGTGCTAATGTAAATAATTCAAATAACCCAAACTTAAATATAGCAGACATAATGTCTAATTTGAATAATGTTGTCACCAAAATCAATAATCTAGTCAACCTTGACCAGCTTTTATTTTCAGTTGATTATGCCAAATTCAACATATAAATGCTCCAAATTGCATGCTGGAATTGTAATGGTATTAGAAACAAGCTGGGCGAGTTTCGTAATTTTTTGCATGCATCCAATTTTCAGGTTGTTTTTCTCGTAGAAACGAATCTGTCGCCGGACTTTACTCTAAGAGTAAGCGACTACAGAATAGAGAGATTTGATAGGCCCGATCGACGCGGAGGAGGCGTGGCCTGCTTCATACGCAGGTCACTTCGCTATCGGCGAATATTTGCCATTCGCTCCGCGATAGAACACATCAGTATCGAACTGGAGAGCGGCCTGCGTGTGTGTGGCGGTTACGCGCCCCCGCGTCTCCGCCTTTTAGAAGCCGATCTCTTAGCTCTTCTCCCGCTAAATCGAGTATCCCTGCTAATAGGTGACTTCAATGCCTCGCACGCCGAATGGGGCGGCGTTACCAACAGCAGGGGTAGATTGTTTAAGGGAATAATCGATAATAACCTGGAAATGTCCTATCATAGAACACCTAATCCCACTTATCTTCGTGGTGCCTCGTTCCTGGACATTGCCATCACTCGGGGAACGATCAGGACTTCTCAGCTGCAAGAGCTTAACGCCCTAAACTCGGATCATCTTCCAGTCAAGATTTGCTTATACTGCAGGGTCCCCTTGTCTAATGACACCGTCATTTCGTATAAGAATATTGACTGGAAGGTATTCCGGGCGCAGCTGAATGAGTCTACTGTGATTCCCGAGCAGCTGACAACTGTCCAGGAGCTAGAAAACGAGGTGGAAACTCTTACGTCAAACATCCAGCGCATCCGTGATGCCTTATGCACTAGGGTTACTACGCGCCCTAGCACCGAATCACTTCCTGATCACATCCTGAATCTCATAACTTTTAGAAACCGATTTCGACGGCGATGGCAGAGAAATCGGACACAAATGGGATCCGCTCGCATCAATGCGCTGTCAGAGGAAATAAGGATGAAAATTCGCGAACACAGGAATCAAACGTGGCTTGCATATATTAACACGATAAGCAGGGATGACGGTTCCTTATGGAAACTGGCCAGACGAGTCCGCGGAGGTATGACGCAAATGCCTGTAATAAAGCACCAAGGCCGTGAATGCGGCGACGACGCTGAAAAAGCGGAGGTCTTCGCGGACTACCTGGGCAGCGTCTATAGCGCGGCGCCCGACACTCTGCCAGAGCAGGAGGTCATAACGCGAACCGCGAATGCATTTAAACAATCTAAATACCCTATTCCCCTGACAGTGCTTGATAGGCTGAGAATCACTCCGGCGGAAATCCGCAAAGCTCTCAGCCGTATCCCGAGAAATAAAGCTCCCGGCCCGGATGGTATTCCGAACTCAGTCCTGAAAAACTTGCCCCAGAAAACTATAGTCCAGTACATGCACATAATTAACGCGGTTATCCGGCTGCAACATTTCCCTGCGTCCTGGAAAATAGCGTGCATAATACACTTCCCGAAACCAGGGAAAGACCTGACACAGCCTGCATCATACAGGCCTATATCGCTACTGAACACCCTCGGGAAGGTGGCTGAAAGGCTAATCTTGCCGAGGGTTACTAGGGAAGTCGAAGGGCTGCAACTCCTCCCTCAAGAACAATTCGGCTTTCGCGGTCAGCATGGTACCGTCATGCTGGCCGCGAAAATAGCGTCCGATGTTTATAAAGGCTTCAACAATAAACAGTCTACTGCCCTTTTGCTACTGGATATTGAGAAGGCGTTTGACAGGGTGTGGCACGATGGGTTGCTGTACAAGTTATTGGCAATCTACAACATGCCGTTGCACTTGACAGCACTCATCGCGTCATACCTTGCCGGGCGAGTCTTCTCTACGAAAATTGGCACTAAGCTCTCTGCCAGCAGGAACCTGCTAGCGGGGGTGCCCCAGGGTACTGTATTATCGCCGCTATTATTCAATCTTTATATAGCAGATATCCCGTCATCTCCCAGCACCCATAAAGCCCTATTCGCTGATGATACAGCGATCTACTCCCTCAATCCTCAAGCGGAGGTGGCGAAGGATAATCTCCAGGAACATATGCATACTCTCATCCCTTACTACGATAAGTGGAAAATCTCTTTAAACCGCTCTAAGACAGAACTTATTATAATTACCAGAAAACGTAAAGACATAAATGTCACCCCTTTAATGCTAGATAACACCCCAATACTGCCTAAACCTAAGGTTAAATACCTAGGCATCACCCTGGACAATAAATTAAACTTTTCACAGCATATAGAAGCGGTAATTGCAAAAAACGCTATTATAAAAAAAGGGTTGAACACCCTAGTGACTGCCAGATCGTTTCTAAGTCCTTGCAATAAGTTAATACTTTATAGAGCTATCATCCGGCCAGCCCTCCTTTACGGCGCCCCAGTCTGGTGCTCTGTTGCCAAGACACATAAAAGAAAACTTCAAGTCATACAAAACAACTATTTGAGGGCTGCATTTTCATTAACGCTCCGGGATCGGGTCAGGATAGAAGATCTGCATGCGTGGGCAAAGATGGAGTACATCGAGGAGTACATCGATGCCCTCGCATGCAGGTTCTTCGAGCGGCAGATAGCGGGCTCCCCGCTTACTGCAAACATCGCTAATCAGCGCTACAACCCGGAAATTCCCATCAAACATGGTACAATTTACAGAGAAATCACTCTTTTCTATCGGCAACTTATGCCACCTTAAGATGGGTTCCCTCGGGAGTCTCAATCTGAAAGGTAACTTTCAAAAACCACCCTAAAAACAAGCTACAAAAGTGTATTTCTATGTGTAAACTTTTCCAAGATATCAGGAGCACAGAAATGCAGCACCACATTCAAACTACGCGCGAGATCTGTTCTCGCCAGGCCAATCCACGGCGTTCGGACACGTGGGCGGGGCATGTTAAGGGAGCGGGTCGGCATACAAATATGCTCTAGAAACCGTCATAACGCATATGATTCCAAGCCACCGAAGCGTCCATGTATTCGCAGCCGGTACCACGGTACTCGCTCAGCGCGACCTGATACCATTACATTACTTGAATAGACTTAACATGGTTAAGTCCCCTACATTCATTGTATATATTTTTAATTGTTTTGTCAGAATACATGTTGTATATATTGTATATATCGTAAATATAAAATTGTAGCTTTATGACGCCCTGTTCTATAAGAACAGTTGAAGTAGGGTTTTTCTGTAGTTTTCCCTACATAACTACATTTATCAACAACTTCTGCAACATGTACACCCAAATAGCAGGCTTTATGCCAATCTCTTAGTATTATAACTTTGAAGGGGCAACCCATGTAAAGTGTAGCACCAAACGAACAATACCACATACCTAATAGATTAAATAGGTTTAACAGCGACCCCCTATGGGTGACGTTACCTGCTGGCCACTAAGGCAATGCAGAAACATTGCCCGGCTTAACAGCAGTGTCAAGTTCAATGTCATTCTTACTGTTAGTTATGTAGTTAAGAAACCTGTGTAATGAACAAATTAATATATGATGTATGATGGATTGGGCCAAGGATAATAAGGAGTATTATTCTTGGGCACTGAACTTTAGGACTTCTCTAATTTGCGACTTCTGCCATTGTCATTTGTGTTTATAGGTGTGGTGCTTAGACTATAGTCTAAGGTGTGCAGGTGTGGTGAGAGAAAAATCGTAAACTCTTTGTTTACGATTCTTAGGTGTGAGAAGTAAATGGTTCTCTAAGTTTGAATAGGTTAATCGAAGACCCATCGCAACAATAATACTGATGAACACTGGCCACTGCTTAACAAAAAAACATCACACGACACCCAGCATACGAATTGTGCATGTGTCGAAGATCTCGACCAAATTTTTTAGAATGTCCTTTAAAAATTATTCAAGGTATGGATTTGTATGAGGGTTTCAGGTAACGGGTGTCATCCATCCCTTAAACATTTCAACCATTCTGTCAAACATTAAATTAAACTATAGCAGAATTTATCTTCAAATAATATTATCTTTTATACCTCATATCCTATCCGACGCAGTCCTGGTTGTGAATGTTTCTTACTGCACGGGAAGCGGGAACGAGAAAAGTTTCAATATCCTTTGTTGTGATGTCTTAGTAACTGTCTTTTTTAAACGATCTATCATAAAGTCTTCATAAAAATAAAAGTATCAATAATATTGAACTAAGGTTGTGATATGGTTACATTCCAGACGAAGTCACAATCATCCTAGAATGTGCTGGCCAGTTATCCATTCCAAGCAGAGCCATATTAAAAAAAAGAAGATGCGTAAAGTAGTTGTTTGTGTTTGTGCACGTCCGTCGCACGGTAGGGTAAACACTACCGTAATCGGTTATTTTTTAAATTTATGTTTGTAATATATTTTTTGTGAAAACTATTGTTGAAAATGGGTAATGAAGAGCTTATTAGTTCTGATGATAGTAATGATGCAACACCAATAGCAAGAAAAAAACCAGTTAGAAGAAACGTAAGTTCAAATGTGCAGAATGTTGTGCATGAGACGGTGCCACTTGGGAAAACAATGATCAACTAATAACATTCACACAAACTATTTGTATTTCTGTTTTTTAATCATGATGTCTAGGACTAATTAGTTTTAGTTCTATGAAAGAAATTAGGTACATGCTTGTTTTTAGGTAAAGCCAGTAACATATGAACCAGAGTTAACTTCAGATAGTGATGATGAGAAAATAGTCTTTCGGAAAGTAAAAGATGAGCAGGTAATTTTCAAAGCAGATAAATATAATTAACAGAT
>JAEQML010066740.1:0-19705 GCA_016904865.1 Pissodes strobi | reverse complement strand
TCGGACAAATAGAATTGGGTGCAGGAAAACCAATTCTGCAAAAAAAACAAAGCTCGGTTGGATTATTTCTGGGACGGTGCAAGGTGCGAAAATTAATAAGCAGAATAAGGGCATTTATTGTAATTTTTCGGTACAGGAACAATTAGAAAAATTTTGGAAAATAGAGGATGAAGGATTATATCAGATTCGAATTTTTTGGGAAATAAATTATCAGTTGAGGCCATTGAATGTGAAACATTATTTTCGGAAACGACAAAGCGGGATAATATAGAGAGATTAATAGTACAATTACCTCGTAGGGAAATTATTTCGGAGTCGGGGAAATCTAGGCAAATTGCATTAATAGTAGGTATTAAATCCCATATAAAAATGGGTTGTGAGTTACCATGCGTGTTAAAGTTTGGCCTTCACTGGAAATGTGTATATTGGGGGGTTAGAAAAAAGATATGATGAGGGTAGAGAGATCCTTCCTGAAAAACGACCCCAAAACCATCCCCAAAAGTACATTTTTTAATGTTTTTGCAGTTTTATCGAAAACTATTAATTTTAGGGAAAAATGTCAAGACACTTAATTTAACTAAAATAAAATTCCCTATTGGTGTATACAATGTTTATAATCACTTAATAAGTAATCGAAAAACAAACGGAAATAAAATTAGGGTAAAAATAAAAATTGTGACGAGCTAGATTAATACTACCCATGTTTAATAAAAATAGGCATTAAACTTCTAATGATCTGTTGATTTTGAAGAAAAGTAACTATTTTGAGTTATTTCAGATATTTTCAAAACTAATTTCGCCCTCTCTATGGCTTGGCAACGCTGCTTTTAATTTTCAGCCACACAGCGCTGTACGAGATCATTACTGAATGCAATAAGTCGAATGACCAGCATATTGTATTTAGTTATACGGCCTAAAATGTTGTGTGAATAAGAAATTGAAAATAAAGGTAGGTAAGTGTATTAACAGCCAACAAACTATATTTACATTAATCTAATCATCTAATAAATCCGAATTTGCCGTGCCTTAACCTCTAATTTTTTTCGCGCGATGTTGTGGTTTCATGATAGTAGCGTCTTCTGACAGCGATCTGTTTTGACCATTTCTGGTTGGTTCCACGACGCGCCCCGACGTTGGCCGAATCGGCAGAATTACCCATGTGTTCGCGGTACACTGAAAACCTTGTAACCGTCTGATAGGTCAGTGGTTAGATAGTGTGTTTGTGATGCAAAGGTTGCTAGTTCGATCCACGTCATTGCTAAGCTATGTTTTTAATTATTTTTTAGGTCATGTTTGTAAAAAGCCTTTTTTTCCTTAATTTTGCCTTTGCCCCATGCCTTGGGTTAGGTTTGGTTAGCACTTGGTTAGTTTCCTTTTCTTGAATCCCCGTAGCTGGCGCAGCGAGCGGAGGGCCATGCGAAACAACTTAATTATTACCGACAATCGGCCAACCGCCGAAGGTCACCAGAAAATATCAAAACAGACCGCTGTCTGAAGACGCGTTGTCATGATGAGAACCGAAGCGATGTTGTCGAGACTTTTCATAATTCAGCAATTAGTTTCCATCATACATTTTAGGGATGTGTTTCTTTTTAGTAGGGCTTATAAGAATAAGAAGAATTATGTTATAGAAAATATTACTGTTTTTTTTAAGAAAAATTATGAAATAAATTAAAAGATGTTGTGGAGTTATGACGAGTTCCACCAAGAATATTAGCAATAACCACCCACCGAATTCGACCAGATCTTCTTCACTAAAATAAAAACTCGGCAAGGTCGAAACGTAAGGCAAGTTGTATGGTGTGCGCGCAATTTGCCCGCAGCTCCGGAGAGAGGTTCTTTGGGCGCCACCGAATTCGTTACAGACCAAACTGGAAATCCCCGCGTTGTTCCCGGAACTTGCTATAAGACCTTAGTTCCTGCCAACCCTGCCGGCAAGATTTGCTAAGTGATATTTCACTAAATATTAAAAAAAAAAGACGTAAAACGCGCAAATATTGTTTAGCCAAATCAAACACCCCAAAAGCAATACTATCACTTTATTTAATAAAGAAAATAGAGAGAGATCCTGACAAAAAAAAGGAAAAGGTGGAAAAGACAACAGCGCAGGCGCAAATGGCGAATGCACAAAATTCTGATACAAATTCTATTTTATCTTTTCCTGGAAAAGACAACAGCGCAGGCGCTAATGGCGAATGCCCAAAGTTCTGATATAAATTCTATTTTATCTTTCCCTTCCTTTTAAAGTTATGGGAGAGGGTGGTTAGAGTAAAAACAAAATGAAACTAAACCACTTATCTAAATAAAAAAACTTAGCTTTAAGTAGGAATAGTACTTTGTGATCACAAAGGGGGCGCTCTAAATTGATTAAAATGGGGAAAAGAAAACATAAAGTGCGCAAAACAAATTTTTCCCAAACATAAGGGAACAAAAGAAGAATTAAAACTACACCAATATAACACTTATCTGAACTTCCTTTTCGTACGTGTCCATGTGCAACTACCCGGCTGGGTGGCACACCCCACTTGTCACACCATCGGTCCAGCGGACAGTCAGGTCACTCCAGATAGACTAACCCTGCTAGTCCCGAAATACAGCAGGCAGGTCAGCCAACTAATGAGGTTCACCCTGGCCTGCTCCTCGTCAGGTAGTTCAGCAGACTTCTGCCGCCGGGGAACGGCCCTAGGAATGAAACATTTCCTAGTAACGAGCCACCACGATATGTTTTTTTTTTATTGCAGTAGCACACACACTAAAGGGAGACCCTATGGCGCTCGACGAGCGGTGTGTGTGCGAAGATGTTGATTGACACGGCTCTTGGATATTTGTAAATTGTAATTAGTGGGAAACACATGTCCTGGGAGTGAGTTCCACAGTGATGCAGTGCGCCAGACAAAGGAGTTCTTGTAAACCGATGTTCTAGGTGTTTCCAGTTGTACGACGAACTGGTGCGCTCTTGCCGTCTGTCGTGACTGTCTGACAGGAGCTGCCAGGGGCGGGATGAGGCGGACCAAATCCTGGGAACATCTGCCGTGAAAGTATCTGTAAAACAGAGATATCTCGGTTACATGTCTGCGGTGTTTCAGACTATCTAGAACTCCGGGTCGCCGACGAGACGCACAACTCTCTTCTGAATGGAATCGACCAGCTTTAGGGTGTGCTTTGGTGCGGCACCCCAGATATGTGAGCAATATTCTAAGCACGGTCTTATTTGCGCTTTGTAGAGCAAGAGCAACTGCTGCGGTGTATAGAGTTTTTTGTTGCGAAATAGCGCCCCAAGCTTCTGGGAGGCTGATTTTGCGATGTTAGCCAGGACATATTGCTGTTGACCAAAATACCCAGCAGTCCGATTGACGAGGATGAAGGAATGGTCGACCCTGCCATAATCATGTCAGGGCCCGCTGTATTAGCCCTATTGGTAAACGTGGCTGCTTCGGTGTTTGCTGCATTGAACTGGACCAAATTTCGGTCGCCCCAAGTTTGAACTTTGTCCAACTAATATATACCAGCTTTCCAAAAAAAAAACAATAATTTAGCAACATTACGAATTAATGATTAACAAGATTACTTTTTAAATTTTAAATCGAAGTCAATAAAAAAAACCAAGAGTTGAAGTAAAAAAAAAACATTACAATTATAGCTTAATATTAGTTATGCATGTAAACTACAAAAATTAGATTAGACCCGGGGAAGCCGTCATTATTACTTAAAAAAACAATAAATACAGTCTTTCAAAAGGAAAAAAAAAACACAAGCAGTTTAATAGCTCAGTCGAACTCGGCCTCGCATGGATAATCGAGCATGTTCATAGAAAACCGTCAATAACAACCATAGTTCAAGATAAAAGCTAAATAATTGTGAATAAAAGCATTATTTCTAAATTGGCATGGATAAAATGCACGCTATATTTCGATAAAAGAATTCTAATGTGAGCCAATTGAATAGCAAAAGGCCTTAAAATAAACTTAAATGGAAAATCAAGGGGCATGAATTAGACAAATAAATGGTCCGAAAAACCGTACAACATTGTTATTCAGTACATAGAATAATTCTCACCGTACTTCAAAGTTTCAAGTGAAATGTACAAGTCCGGTTCACATATCGAACCAAGATCACTAAATTAAACTTAAATGAAACCATCGTACTTGACGGCTTTGTATCATATCGATAGTATAGCGTGCCTACAATCTTAATTTAATCACTCGAGAGCCGAAATTCAAATAAGTAAACAATTATGACTGATAATACACCAAAAATATAGACTCTCATACTTACCGCATTAGATAGCTCCCGACAACCGAAATTCCCAGTTTAGTGTCTAATTAAAAATCAAACGCAACAAGCAACACGGAAAACTAGAAGTCGTTTGCAAAAACAAATATTAAGATTGAAAATAGAACATAATTTCCATGGTACAGACCCCAACTTCGGTACTATAATGAAATTCACAACAAGACAGTAGTCTTAGCATTAAGTACTTAAGATTGTGGCGAAAGTCGCCATCAGAAATGCGAACCCGAAAGCATTAGCTATATCGTACCCCCGTATCTAAATTGCCTCGGATTGGTCAAGTAAATCGGACCACTAAAAGTGCCAAAAATCTACGTTACTTCGTCGGAAATAAAATAAATTGATTAATTCGACCGTTCATAAAAACCGAATAGCAGACAAACAACGACTAACTCGTTCGAATTTAGAATTCACGAGCCTGTATTATTCTCGTATCAGTTTGTCGGTACACGAATAATCTAATCGTAACGACAGAACTATTAGCTCTAATTGCCTCCTTAATTAGG
The DNA here is from genome assembly GCA_016904865.1 of Pissodes strobi. NCBI lineage: Eukaryota > Metazoa > Arthropoda > Insecta > Coleoptera > Curculionidae > Pissodes > Pissodes strobi. Next base: position 14,909 of record JAEQML010066740.1, on the reverse strand, counting down.
ATGACGACACACCGAAATAATTTGGCTTAATTAATTGGATCCGAAATAAATGATAAGTAAAATAATGCAATAAGAAGCAGTTAAATTAACCCGAAAAATACAAAAACATCTGCTAATAATAAAAACTCACCTCTTAGTCGGAGGACACGTTAGGCAGCACACAAAAAAACGCCAACTAAAATGGCTGACTGTTTCCTGAGGAATCCGTTTCAGGAATCCACACTTCGCTAGTTTTCCGAATGATACAGCACTATAAATGCTCAAAACGAGGTTCCCAAAATCAAAACGGAAATATTTTCAGGAAAGTCGACAAAATCCGCCTTAACTAACTAGGCGAGAAAAAATTCTTTAAAAAAAATTGACTTCTTACCACGACTTCTCTGGTAAAAAGGGACGACCTTTTCCACAGCAAAACAGGTCCCCTCGAAACATCAAGTCCGCGCAGCGGCAATCTTTATCGCAGCGCCTCTAGTCGCTCCAATCAGGGCGAGTTTTCTCAGCTGGTGCAAGGGGTACTGATATCACCTTAGGTACAAGGACGTGACTGCTACGAGGGTCCATCAAAACTTGCCTAATAAATAATGATCCAAAAATGGAATGTTACAGTAGTACGTCTAAAAGTGGAAGGTGTACTATTCGAGAAGATAGTAAGATCACCTGCATATTCTGTAGGAAAGAAGGCACTAAAAATGGTACCATTCATTGTTTTCAAAGAGTTGATTTGACAGAAAGTTTACTCCAAAAAGTAATTGTTTTAAATGTTAACTATATAATTAAGGAATTATCGGTTGTAGATGTGGTTTCCAATGAAATAAAATACCATACCCCTTGTCTGGTAAACTTCAATCGTCAATACGAGAAACTCTCAAAACAAGAGAATTAAGAAAACAGTGATTGCAATGCTAGATTAATTGAGGAGATAGGTAGCATGGTGGAAGAAGAGCTAACTTCTGGAAAAACGTATTTTTTACTAAAATGTATATATGACGATATGAAAGTAAAGGCTTTATTATACAATATCCCCATTGTTAACAGAAAACGTTTGAAGGCTGCTATATTAGACAGGTTTAAATCCATTTTGATTGAGGAAGCTGATTATCGTAATGAAGTAATATTTGTTTGCGCTAAATCTATGAAATACGTTGTTCAATCCTCTGATCGAAACAATCAGCCAAAATGAATTCCGAACACTAACCAAAGCAGCTCTAATATGCCAACGTGAAATAATGAGACAAAAACAATTTGAATATGCAGTAGAAGGTTTTCAAGCAAATTGCCAAGAAGAAGCGGTATCGAATACAAACTAAAATTCCTGATAGGAATATTATTGTATGGCCCATCTTCACAAAAGAATTTTGAAAAATAACAGAATACACTTACTATTTGTCAGCTTATTCATTTGAATATTTAAGCTCCAGAAACATGTGAACCACCACTACCTATTTACTTAGGTCTTTTTATCCATTTCTTGTTCCGAAGTGCTTTCTTAGTCAATGAATTACGTCGACTTGGTTTGGCTATTTCATATAATAGGGTGAAATACATTGAACGTATGATGGGTCAGTCATTTATGCAGGAGTATAACACGAAAGATCTTGTTTGTCCTATAAATATGCGCAACGGTTTATTTACAGTTGCCGATGTAGACAATATTGATCACAATCCATCATCGACTTCATCTAATGATTCATTTCATGGGTCTGCTATATCACTCTTGCAGGCAAGAGACCATATTGATAATGGTGCAGCAAGATCATTACCTCACGTAATCCACCACCAAATATCAAGCTTCCCGAATTTTTCACGAAGTTGCCTGCGACAGCTATTGCAATGCCAAAGAACATTAGGTTTAATGAAGCATCATTAGAAATGGACCAAAACTTGTTAATTACGGAAATGAAAAAAGAAGAGATATGTGGGCTACATCAGTTTCAGAACAAATCAATATTACAAAAGAAACCGATACTGATATTGTTGCTTCCTGGTCTAGTTACCATGCTCGTCAGTCTAAGCCAGGTGTTCCCCATTAAAGCGGACTGTTCCCACTCTTTAAAGAATCCTCAACTGATCCCAAGATAATTTTACATTACATTACATTACAATCCCGGACAAATACCTATAGTTACAGGTGATCAACCTATATACGCCCTTATGAAAAAGTTTCAGTGGAGCAATCCCTCTGTTTCTCATATGGTAATAATGCTGGGTGGTTTCCACACAGAAAAACATTTCATCAAAGCTATTGGGGATTTATTAAAAAGTTCAGGATGGGGTGACACCTTAACAGAAGCCGGAATTGCCAACTCTGGAGTCGTCGGAAGAATTAATGCTGTCCATGTTACAAAAGCTAGGTAGGTTTTAAAAATAGATTTTGTAGAGGACCTCAATAAAATTTTAGAGGTATGTTTATTTCCAATTTTGCAGGTACGCTCATCATTGCGCGAGACACATCAATCATCATTGACCAATTTTGAAGACTGGTTAACTGAAAAAATGAAAAAAAAAACGACTTTTGCATTTTGGTACGTCGTATTGAAGTTTGAGGGTATACTGTTCCTTTTTGTGCGTGCACATCGCGAAGGGCGTTTTGACCTGTATGTACAGTGTTTAGAATATATTGGACAAGTTTTTTTTTCGCTCTAGATCATTATCACTACGCCAGATGGGTACCTGTTCATATCGAAGATATGAAAAGATTGCCTAAATCAGTTCTGGACGAGTTCTTCAACTATAGACTCGTAGTTAATCGATCACATAAACGATTTTCTTCAATTGCGATCGACCAAAGTCCCGAACAAATGAATAAAAATAAATAAAAAATACCGGACTAACCCAGGATCCTACGTCATTACTGAATTGGGCAGTATATAGCCCTGAATTAAACGCACAAATTGAGGCTTTTCAGTACATAACAAACTTAGTTTCTTAGTTTAGAATCTGATTTTTTTCACCAATATGAAGGAAAAACGCAGCAGAGCGATTTCTTGAATGATGTAAGCTCGTTGTTAGATATTACTAGAATAAACGGAAATCCGTTTAGTGTAGTTGGAGATGACATGGTTAACTTAAACGGAGAAATTTCTGAAGACAAACATTCTATTCATACTATAGAGGCTACTGGCCATAAACAGTACCATGAATATGTAGAAGAAGTCCTTATTGATAAAACAAAAGCTTTTGATGAGCCAATAAAGAAAAATAATTTTCATTTATTTAAAGCTCCAAAAAAAACGGGTATTCCAGAGGAGATAACTTCTGTAAAAAATAACATGTCGGTACTTGCTAATTTGTACAGGGTGGCTCGAATTCGTGTCTATGTATGGGGAACTCGAAAACCGTAAGAGATACAATGTCGGTCAAATTAAGGCAAAATTGCGCATTTAGGTGCCTAACAATATGCCGTTTAGAAAGTTTTAAAATTCCGAGTATTTACGGAGATATCCGGAAAAAACCGAAATTTTGAAAAATCGTTTTATTTTTTTCCTGGGCTTATTTAAAAACGGATTTCAAATCTAATTACACTTTTGCATTGCCACGTTTTCCGCTCTATCCAATCATGATATCCAGTTTGAAATCCGACGTTTCGTCTTCAAGGGATCATCATCAACTTTCTTTTTTTAAATACAAACTTTATTTTTTGTTATCGTTTTTCAGATGGTATTGGCGTTATTAATATGAGTATGTGTTTTTATTTTTTTTTTATTTTTTTTAATTTTTATTATTTTTTTATTATTTTTATTTCATATATTTTGCTTTGGCGTGATTTTATATAATTTAATTTAATATTCTCGTAAGAAATAATTTTACTATTTTTTATTTTTAATACGCTCCAGTTTTCCACTTAATACAAAAAACAAAATAAAATATTTTTATAGAATATAAATATTTCAAAAGTACCTATCTTAAAATGTTTAAAATTACGCCAGAGCAAAATATATAATTTAAAAAATAATAATAAAAATAAAAAAAAAATAAATAAAAAAATAAAAAAAAATAAATAAAATCACATAATCATATTAATAAAGCCAATACCATCTGAAAAACGATAAAAAAAATTAAAGTTCGTATTTAAAAAAAGAAAGTTAATGATGATCCCTTGAAGACGAAACGTCGGATTTCAAACTCGATACCATCATTGGATAGAGCGGAAAAAGTGACAATGCAAAAGTGCAATTCAATTTGAAATCCGTTTTTAAATAAGCCCAGGAAAAAAATAAAACGATTTTTCAAAATTTCGGTTTTTTCCGAATATCTCCGGAATTACTCGGAATTTTAAAACTTTCTAAACGGCATATTGTCAGGCACCTAAATGCGCAATTTTGCCTTAATTTGACCGACACTGTATCTCTTACGGTTTTCGAGTTCCCCATACATAGACACGAATTCGAGCCACCCTGTACATATCGGTACAGTCACCAAATGGAAATATCGATGATTTTTTCGCTCACGAAGTGCAAGAATTTCCGTCCGCCTTTGGAGATAGTTTCGAGAAAATGTATCATTCGAAAAAATCCGACATTTTACGCTGTATACTGAGCGAAGCAGAAAATTCAGATATAGCTGAAACAGCAGAAATCGAAATCCCACAATACTTTTACACCGTAGTAATCGATGGTGGTGCTCTGATACATCTTTTAAATCCCACTTCCGACACGATCTCTTCCGAAGACTATGTAAACAGGTATTTCTTGACATACATATCATTAAACTCAAAACATATCTTTATTGTCATCTAAAAATTACAATTTTCATTGACAAAGCAAAAACTTATCACTAACTAATTTTAATTTACCCAAAAAACGCCCTACTGATAAAATACGTAATCAGTAAATATTAATGATCAACAATAAAATAAAACTAAGTTGCATTATATACACAAAACATATTTAGATCATAAAATACATAGATAGGTCAATTATTATAGTCAATGTCAGATTAGGTCATCGCTATAAAATTCTTCAATTGTATAATAGGCCTTTGCAATTAAAAACCGGCGTACGTACCTCCCTTTTAAATTTCCTATGATTATTAATCTGTCTTAGGTTGACAGGAAGAGAATTAAAGAGCTTTTTTCCATTATAAAAGAGGGAGTTTTTAGTTAAAGCAGTTGTAGGAATAGGAAGAGATACCGTATAAGAGTTTCTTAAAGAATAAACCGATGATCGACTTTCCACTTTTTTCTTAATCAAGCACACAGTTTCCAAAATAAGTAAGCAGGCCAAGGCCAGAATTTTATGTTTTAGAAAAAGTGGCCTACAAGATTCCCGAGACCTAGCACCACGCATAAATCTAACAGCTCTCTTCTGCATCCGAAAAACAGATTGAAACAAATAATCCGAGGATGTACCCCAGAATGAAATGCCATACCTCAAATGTGACTCAATTAATGATAAGTAGACACTTCGAGCCATGGAAAACCGTAGTTCCCTGGCTACAGTTCTTACTGCAAAGCAACCCCTGGAGAGCTTTTTATTGAGGTTCAATATATGATTTTCGAATTTAAGCTTTGAATCAATAAAAATACTCAAAAATGTATTTTCTTGTAAAGAGTGAAGGACTCTGTTGTCTATTAAAACGTTGTCAATTTGGCACTTAAACCTAACAATATTTGTTTTGGAAACATTCAAGGAAAGATAATTGGCATCACACCATTCCTTAATTGTAATCAAATCAACTCTTATATTTTCCTCCAAAACACTTATATTCCTGTTGTGCCAAAGTATTGTCGTGTCGTCCGCAAAAACAGTAAAACGTCCAGTAACGTGCAACCTTGGAAGATCGTTCACGTATATTAGGAACAACAATGGTCCCAAACAGTCTGATACCGGTCTGACAAATAGGATTTGAACCACTTTAGTGATTTGCATCTGAAGCCATAGATTTCGAGTTTATCCAGCAGTATTCCAAGATCCACGCAGTCAAAGGCCTTTGATAGATCACGGAACACCGCAGCGGCGCCCTCTCCATCATTGAGTCTCAGATATAGATCCGCTAGGAAGGAAAAAATTGCATCGTTAGTGCTCTTGCCAGACATGAACCCAAACTGCAGACTACTACATAAATTATGTCCCTCCAAAAAGTTAACAACACGCTTTTTCACAATTTTTTCGACAACCTTTGCTAATGTTGGTAGTAATGAAATTGGCCTAAAATTCGACATGCCGGTATCGTCTCCACCTTTGTGAAGAGAAATTACTATAGCCTGTTTAAGACAAGCTGGAAAGCTTCCTAACAAAAAAGATCCATTAATAGCTTCAGCCAAAGCATTTAGCGCATGATCAGGAAGTCTGATGAGAATATTGAGGGATATATCATCATAACCAGATGCCTGTTTGTTCGTTATCGCCTTAAAAACTTCCCTGATTTCATGGACATCTGTTGGGATAAAATAAAACGTTTCTGGTACAGATATATTGTTTAAATAACCAAGGGCGTCCTTTTGAGGAGTAATACTTTCTGTTAGGGAAGCAGTAAAAAGAATTCAAATTATCTGGCTCAATACTCACGTCTTTAAAATTGTGGCTTTTGTCTCTAAGATCATCTATAATTCTCGAGCTTTCTTTTTGTTTATTGTTAGCGTTTGAAATACGATCTACAAAGTATTTCTCTTTAGACATTTTTATGGTTTTTCTATAAATAGTACGATACCTATTAAAATAAGAAATAATGGATTATTTAGATAATATTTTCTTAAAGTGTGTAAACAACGCATATTTTTAGAGGACACTCTCAAGCCCTTAGTAAACCATTTACGGTCCCTCTTCTCAAAATTTATATTTTTCAAAGGAAAAGCACTTTCAAAAATTTCCACAACAACTTTATAAAACTGTTCCAAAGGATGTGTTAATGAGCAGAAAATACCATTCCAATCTACATCATTGCAAAGTTGCAAAAACCTATTATAATTAGACCTAGTATAAAGTCTACCACGCCTGCTAGTTAATTTGGGTGTATAGGTGTCAATATTAACATTACATAAAACAGCTTCATGGTCGGATAACCTCACAGTTTACACTATTAGTGTCCAGACTCGAGCAAAAATAATCAATTGCAGTTGACGAATACACGGATATTCGTGTAGGTGCATCTACATGCACAGAGACACTAAATAAGCCGAACAAATTTAATAACATATTAAGACTTCTTTCAGATTGATTTAAAAAATCAATATTAAAGTCACCGGCTAATATGACAAAAGTATGCAAAGGCAATCTTGATAAAAGGAGCTCAAGTCTAGTAACAAACAAATGCATATCAGTGTTAGGGGGCCTATACAAAGTAATTTTATACAGCTGTAATCTACCCGAATGTCCAACTGAAAGGTAATTAAAATTATCGCAGTTGACGAATCTAAACTTATACAAAAATGAATTATGAATCAGAATTAAGGTACCTCCATGAGTAGAGGACTCTCTACCGTACTTGGCTAATAGAACATAGTTAGGTAAAAATATTGATTCATTTGGACTTAGCCAAATGCTCTGTAAATAGCAGCACATCCGGGTAAGCAACGCAGTCAAGAAACAGCAACAGTTCGTCAACCTTATTTCTTCTAGATTGTATATTTAGCAACATTATGTTGACGCTGACACTGTTTCGACCCCTAAAAAATTTTTATGATTTAAAGTAGCGTGATTCTCTACTGATTGAATGTTAGGATCCACCAAACTACACACACTCGCACATCTGTCCCCAGCCAACAAACTCCTGTTCTCCTGCTCTTCCAACTCAAGAGCACTTCCTTTATCCAATTCAAGCACTGGGTCATCCAAACAACATACTGCAGATACCGAATTAATAATATGACCTTCATTATCTTTGGAGAAAGTAAACCTCACAATGTGGTTAAATAGTTTACATGCCAAGTGCATTTTTGAGTTATCTCCCAAATGAGCTGTAGAATTGCAGTCACGCAGAGAACTAAGATCTATGTTGTATGTATGTAGGCATTTATATAGAGAGATATTACTGTTGCAAATTACATCCTGATCACCAATCATATGTGGACTGGTAATAACTAGAGGATTTGTATGGCTTGTTGCAAGAATGAAAACTCTTAAAATTACCCGCGGAGAACAAATACCATATAGCCATAAGATAACTACATCTCTCTTATTAAAGTTTTGGGACAGGCCAGTTGCTGTGTGTGCTAACTCTTCATTAGAACTTCCTGGTTTCAGGTAGGTGGATATATTATAATGCTCTCCAAATTTCTGTTTTAAATAAAAGGTCATATTTGTTCCACATTTTCCTGCAATCAAAAGAATGTTAGGCCTGTTATCCTTGTAAATTGTAGGAAAAACGGCTGTGGTGGCGTTATAATTTTGATTTGCTGTAGAATTATTTAGCTTGTTAGTAAGCTCACAAATTTCTTTTTGATAAATTCCATTATCAGTTTCTAACATTCTTCATGATTCCATAATGCTCATATTTGTTGCATTAACATTATCAAACCCAATTTGGAGCTCTTTAAAGTTTTTTGTACTTATTTCTAGGTCAGCCAACAGTTGCCGATTGAGATTTTCAAGTTTGGATAACTCACTATCTAATCTTTTCTTCTGTTCAGGCTTTTGTTGCTGTTCTTCACTAGTAGTTTGAGTAGAGATATTTTTAGTTATTAATAAGTTAGTCTGTGTTGTGGTGTGAGAAACACTTGGTTTATTTTCAATTACCACATCGGAGTTCCTTGAAGTTTCTATTTGTGATTGCAATGTTTTAATAATTTCCTTTAGTTCTGTTATTTCTCGTACATATCTATCTTCTAACTCCAAAACATCATCTTCAAAAGCGGTTGATTTTCGTTTCAACCCTTTAATATATTCATCCCTTTGCTGAAGTTCTCCCCTTAGTTCCAAATTAATGCTCTTAAGTGCGGCACATTCAGTTCGTGACAAATCATCATCATTATTGGTATCTCCTGCTGAACAGATATCAGAACAGAATATTAGATTCTCTGTTATTGTGGTCCAACCCCTTTTCCTTTCAATATATAGTTGGGACCCAGAGTTGCCGAAATCGACCACCTCTATACAAGTCGCGAACATCCACTTAGAAAATATGAATTCTTATCTAAAATGACCTACCGGAATCGAATTTTTTATTTGCCTCTTGATTCGGAATTGCGAAATCAGAGTAATTGGCAAATTTCCAAAAATTTTGAAAATTGTTGCAAAATTTTAATTTTTTGTATAAATCTCTCTATCTCCCTTATTTTAACTTCGATCGACATGAAATTTTAATTTGGCTTTTGTCAAACATATCTTAAGACGGTTTTAATGTAAAACATAATTAGGAATAATTAATGTGCCTTTGGTGATTTTTTTTTCAATGGGACACCTAATATTTTACTCGATTACATGACAAATTACTCGATCGAAAAAACTTTTTTATTTTTAGAGATAGATGGGTACTATAAGCGAGAAAGTTGTAGCCAAATAATAAAGGAATTTTTTTTTATTTGAAACTTTTTTTCAAAAATCATCTGGTTTTCATATTAATAATTATTGAAACCACGGCGCGCATAAAAGTTCACCTAATATCGGTGGCCGACCGACCTAAAACACAGATCTTCGACCAACGAGTGTGTGTAATGTATTGCAGCAGCAGCGCGAGGAGTCCCTGTTTAGTAGGAGTTTACAGTTTACTTTTAGTCTATTTTACGTGCATCGACAATATCATGGCTGACGCTAGTATTTTTATAATAATTATAATAATGATCGTTCTTGTTTTCTGTATCTTCTTGTCCAAGACAAAATATAAGTCGAAATATAGTTTTTTAAAAAATGCGTTTTTTGCTAATTAAGTAGTAGATATGGAAACGGTACAGGGCATTACAAAAGATAGCATTCATTAACTATTTCAAGCCTGTAGAGAAAAATCCGATACGCAGTTCATAGCTCTTAAAATATCATGATGACAAAAGGGAAGTGTTTTTATCACTAAATTCTGTTTATGCACGCTAAGTGTAGACGAACTTATACAAGAAGCGCTTATAAAAAAAAATCTGAAACGGAGGACGATGCTTCCAAACCTAAAACCGACTCTAAAACTGGTAAACGATGTACATACTTCTTCTCATTCAGATGTTGGTATATTATGCAATAAAAGTCGTAATAGCACAGAACATTAACAAGAGACTAGAAGGTCCACTCTCAGTCAGCACTTTTGATGTAGCGCTTACAAATGCGAGACGCCAGAACGGGGTGAAACGTGGCACGAGGTCTGAGCAGTTAACCAGCATTTCACAAGGTTCCGCAACGAGGCAAGGAGGGAAATGCGGGGGGCGAGGCTTAGAGTGACCCTTCTATAGTTCATTGGTAATGTTCGGTGGTAATATAGTAAGAGTTTAAGGAAAAGTAAACAGATATTAATATTTAATAAGCAGAATGAGATCTGAAAAATAGTAAAAAAATTAACGACCAACAATCTTGAACCGAATTCAAGAATTTGGTGAGAATTGTATAGACATGATGTAAAAGAAGTTCATCATGATTCCATATAAATAAACTAAAAAATTAATCCCTTTCAATCAGACCTTAAGGAATTGGTGAATAATTATTCCGGATATATTAGCGAATCAAGCAATATTTATAAAGCAGAATAAATAGGAATGGCCGCCATAGTTAAGACAAACAAGGAAACGCAGAAAGAATTGAAGGAGTAAAGTTAAATCTATTTAACGCAAAGGAAAAAGCTGTTGTGGGTGTTATATGAAAGTGAAGCAAACATGTTAAGGAATCTACATTTTACTCGAGAACTTGATGACGAAACATAAATTTGGGTATTCTCTAACGAATGGAATTCTTGTCCATTTTCACTTTTTGAAATTGATTCAGAAAACAATATTATTATGAGAAAGGGAAACAAATCTGAATTCTATAAGGATATATTAAAAGAACGAAAAGAAGAACCTACTGAGCTGTCTTGCATGCCAATAGAAAAAAATTGTACTTTTAACTCTACATATATAATAGATATGATGACACTTATTCAGAGATACCAGAATTTTAACTGCAGAAAATGTAGAGAATTATTTTTAAAATACATCTCATTAATATTAAAAATGAGGCCCCAGAACTGTCGTCTCGCCGGATGTGTTGGTGACTGCTACAATTTTGAAGAGAGTTTAAAGAAAACAGAGAGATATAGAAGATCGAAAACATATGACATATGAACATATGAAATACGAGATGAAGTGAATATACCTGATTGGAAAAATTTATATCAAATGCTAGTAACAAAATCAACCTCTTGATGATAAAGCCAGACGTTCCTAAAATTTTAAAACTTGGATATGAACTCACATGCAATTATATAATACCAACATTGATGGCCAAAGACGCCAAACCAAAATTTTTAAAACTCTTTCCGTTTTGTAATTGCAAATTATTTAAATGTTCAGCAAAGTGCAAATGCCTAAAAGCAAATGTAAAATGTAATATAAGTTGTCTGTGTGACGGAAAATGCGTTGAAAACTGAATAGTAAGTAGGTATATAAAAACCTTTGTGCATTTTATTTCCAGTATTGTAGGTACTACCCATCTACTATGTTGTCATAATTATAAATATAAAAACATTATTTTTACCAATCCCGTAATTCACAATTAGTTTAAGTTTGTAACTAATATCATAAACCTAACTACTCCGGTTAGGTTTATGCTAATATCATGCTTCTTTGCTGCACTTATAAATGTCCGTGACACCTGGACTCTCTCTTTCTCTCTCGCATAGCCGCTTTATTCGTTCCCCTACATCAAACAGCGATAATAGAAGCATATAGCGCGGCCTGGGGCGCGCGCGGTCTCTTTCAAATTTTCTACGACTTTAAGTAATTATACAGTCAAAACTAAAAGTCGTATCAAAAAAAGTATTAAATAAAAAAGTTTCTTTGGTTTATCAGGAACCCTTTTGTCGCTCATAGTACCGACCTAACTTGAATGATAAAAAAGTTTTCTCGATCGAGTATTTTACACTGCAAAATGACGATATTTTGTGTAAAGGAGAGGAAAAAAAGTTCTTAGGCCCATATGTAATTTTTTTAAAATTTTCTAATATATGGTATCTTCTTAAGAAGGAATTGAAAAATATCATACCAAAAATTCAGATCAGTCGGACCTCATTTAAGCAAGTTATACAGTAGTTTGCAAGAAATAATATTTTAGTCATATTTTTCTGGTTTTTCAAAAAAGTTTTGTTTTGACCTATTTCGCAATTCCGGATCGAAGGGCGATCAAAAAATTCGGATTCACCAGGTCATTTTACATAGATTTTCATATTTTTTAGGTGGATGTTCGCGACATAGTGCATCCTTAAAACGCTTCCTAGGAGCTCTTACGATTCCCAACTAATAATAGTCCTACGGTACACTTTATGCAACGATTTAAAGAAGTTTCGTTATATCAACATTCGATTGTACCCCTATCATGTAGTTACGTATGAGGTGTCAGCTGGCTAGGTAGCGGTGGGGGTGGCCGTGAGAAGGTTGAAAATATAGAAAAAAAATCGTGACCTGAAATCATTTCAAGAATCACGAGACTTTTATGCAGAAAAGGTTATGTTAAATAATGAACATTGCACATTGTCAGCTGGGCGGGGGGCGGTGGATTAATAGTCAGCTGGGGGTCCAAAGTGGTCAAAAATGCGAATCATAGAAACGATTTCAGAATTATGTAACTTTGGTGGATGCTAATATTTATAGTGAGATTTACGTAAAAAGCTGTCAGCTGCATGCATGTGGGTGGAAAAGTTGTCAGCTGATGCAGTTAAGGTCGCGCACACTGCCTTTCGGCGGAATTAGGCACCGTACTTTTATCGCCCAGCTGACAACTTTTCCACCCACATGCATGCAGCTGACATTTTTTTTTCGTAAATTTCACTATATATTTTAGTATCTGCCCAAATTTCAAAACTCTAGGTATCGTTCTTGAGAATGTGTAGCGTTTAAATTATGCGTGGAGCACTCGCAAGATGAAAAAGTTAAATCAATAATAATCTGATTGGATTTTCAATTAATTATTGCCCAATACACAATTCTATGTCATTAATAATGCAATATTGCTTTAGATTATGAATGAAAATTTTTAGTTATGCAAAATTATATTATTTATTTATATAAAAATATGAAATCATCAATGTATTTATTATTCTACTATAAAAACAAAATAATTCTATTTTTAAAATAAAAAAAGGAAATATTCAAGTAATTATTTTAGTAATTTTTACCGACAATTTACAGAACTATTTAGTGATTTTTACAAACATTGGTAACTTCGTTTATATTACGACATTCTGTAAGTTTTGTTGTATATTACGTTAGAAGTTGTACAAATGAGTTATAATTAGTATAAAACTACATTTTTACAGTGTTTTTTCAAAATTACAGATGTCTGTAACGCTGCTTTATTATTTCAGTTACTTTACAGTTAAATCACAGATAATTATTGTAAAAAGCGTGCCAGCCATGCATGCGCATCAGCTTCGATTCATCCTGTGAAACGCGACGTAAGGCGTAGGTATATTTAGCCATTATTTGATAAATAATAGTATACTTGGATTACTTGGTATCGTGTTTACAGTAGCATGCACGCTGCCCTGTATAGAAGGGTATATAAGTAAGTTTTCACGTCTGATTTGCCTTATTTTTAAATTTCGCCACGAAATTTCCAAAGGACGTTAGCAGTACCCTGGAAATGATTCAGCGCTACCTTTTACAAGATCATCCTGACAGTGGAACAAAATGTAAGAAGGTGAACTCTTAAAAAATTATATAAGTACAATTCACACAACCTAAATAAATTTTACTTTTTAGTATCTTAGGTTCACGAAAAGATCCTAAAAATGTGAGAGTTAGGTATCCGGTTATATAATATGTAAGTTAGCCAGCCCTGTTTCTTAATGGTTTGTATCTTTTGGAGTTTCTATAATATATACCTATTACGTTTGGTTTACTAATAATTATAAGCTTAAGTTATGACAAATTGAGTAACTTTTTATTTCTAGAAATTTTTTTATTCCGAAAACATGATACCTTGAATAATATGGTTCTTAATTTAAGTTTTGAGTTTGGAGATTTTACTTTTAGTTTTATATATTTAAGAAAAGCGTAATTAAGAGCCCTAATTAAGCTTTTTTTAAAATATTTCATTAAAATCCTGTAACATATTAGTTATAGTTACTGAGTTACCTTAGAAACTATTCTTGTAACCCAGGACCGGATTCACGGCGGGGAAACTGGAGCGCATGCCCCGGGGCCCCCCCAAATACTGAGGGCCTCCACAAATCTTGGATTCAAAAATTGTATAACAATAAAATTTGTTTGTGTTCTAAACTATCAACTGCAATATTGATTTTCAAAAAATGACAAAAAAATATGTATTCTAATAGTGGAAATTTGTTTTTCAAATGGAAAAATAAAATTATCAATATATGTTTACTAATTGAAGGGGCCTCCACTTGTTTCTTTGCCCCGGGCCCCCACATCTCTGCGCCCGGCCCTGTGTAACCCGTAGTATACAATACGAAGTACTTCCATAATACCTGTTTTTTTTACATTTATAAAAAATATGATGTTTTATTTTCAATAAAATTATACCTGGGTTTCTATTTTGTATGATGATTTATACATCGTTAAAGTTTTTAGTTCACTTTAAGCGGATATTTTTGGAAATCTTAATTGACACGTAAATTATTTAGGTAATAGGGGTGCTTTTAGAAAAAATTTTTGTCAACCAATGGAAAGAGCCTTTTGCCCAAAGTATATATTATTATTTTACTGGATAGAATAATACATTCATAATTTCATATTTTTATATAAATAAATAATATAATTTTGCATAACTAAAAATTTTAATTAATAATTTAAAAAAATATTGCATTACTAATGAAATAGAATTGTGTATTGGGCAATAATT
>MU194293.1:6055-19705 GCA_016904865.1 Pissodes strobi | reverse complement strand
ATAATTAAATACCTTTTAGTTATAAATTGGCGACCAATTTTGTTATAAAGTGGCGCCCAACGTGTTTTTATTCTAATAATAAAATTGAGGTGGTTTCCTTTGTTGGTTTATCTTGCGATAAATCTTTGTAAGCTGGTACTCAGGTGTATTTCTAATTTCTTGGTCTTTGCAAACTATTTATCTTCTTTATTTAGGATATATTTATAATTGCCAAATTTCCATTATTGTTTGACATATTTACCTTTGATACTGCCTTATATTTTTGATATTGCCTTACCGTATATTTCACATTTATTTTCGAAATTGCTTTGCCTTACATTTTAAATTTATCTTCGGAATATAATACGGATACTTTAGCTTGTATATTTCATATTTATTTTTGATATTACTTTGATACCTTGCCTTATATTTCGCCAAACTTTTTTACCGGGTGTATGGGGAATGTAACGAAAAAATATATTCCGTTACACTTAAGGTCTGATATTTCAAATTAATTTTCGAGAGTACCTTACCATATATTGACGTAGTATTTACTTTGGAATTTTACCTTGAATTTTGTTTTCTTTGCAAATTAATTATAAAAGAATGTCTTGCCTTTTGCTTGAATATAATTAATTTTGAGTTAATGAAGATTATAATGGCTTTATTGCCTGTGCAAATTAATTATACACAGATGCCTTGCCGTTTGCTTAACTGATGTGTATGATGGAATTTTGAGTTCGATGAAGATAATTGTTTATATCCATTTATGTACCTATATACGTTATCTTGCCTGTTGCGTTGACGTATGTTACCTTTCCGGATTCGATGTACCTATATACGTTATCTTGCCTTTTGCGTTAACGTATGCTATCTTTTCGGAATTGATGGATGTAATTATCTCTACTCATTTATCGTGCTTAGCGTTATCTTGCCTTTTGCGTTAACGTATTGTACGTTGTGCAGTAAATTAAAGTTATTTCCAAGGTTCCATATCTACATGATCTCGGAAATTGGAATATCAGTGATTTGAAAGCATTTTTTTTCTGACAGTGACTCTAAGGAATGTGTTGATGAATGAACCTCTCGAAATTTTAGCAAATCATTGTTGTCGTTTAAATTATCTTATTGTTATTTTAAATGCTTATGTTATTATTTATTATCTAAAGAGGAAAGTATTAATGACTAGATTTTTAGAGTTGTAGCAACTTATTGTTGTTATTTAAATTATCTAATACTGAATTATCTTATCGGTGGTATCGTTTTCTTACACCATATACGTTAACGGTACAATGGGTTAGTGGTGGGCTCAATTTTACTCTCTGCCTTTTCAATTTTTTGATGGCTTACTCCGTGTAATATTTTTTTTCCGGAAATATCTAACTTAAAAGATCAGAAGTTAAAGACTCAAAGTATGAGAGACTTTGTTTATATTTCTTGTTAACGGTTGGACTGGGCTTTGGAGTGCATTTTTAATTAATGACCCAGTAAACCTATTTTCCTTTCCTTTTTTCCAATATCTTCCCTTGATTCCTGCTCGGTGAACTAGACTGATCAGCGCAGTTTGTGATTTAGTTATCGTACAGCTCTTATTGGTGCTAGGCCTTTGACGCGCACTTATTGTAGGTGACCTAGTGGAATAAGTGAAAAATAATCTTTTCCTAATATTAAGCTTTAGATTAACGTTAATTCCTAAACAGGGAATTATTTTGGTTTCAATTTTTGTCTAATAATTTCAAGAATTAAGTATAAAGATGACTATCGAAAATTTTCAATTTTTTTTTTCCAATCTTTAAATTTTTGAAAAGTTTGATAACACGTTAACAAACTTTTCTTACCGGGTTAATGGGGAATGTAACGGAATATATGTTAAATATATGTTAAATATATGTTAAATATAATGTTATGAAATATTTGTCTATTCCGCTCCATTTATTCTACCTATTTGTCAATGGTTTTCAATGTTTAGTACATTGATAGGCAGTTCAATTTTAGTATATTGATAGGCAATGCTTGAATGCTTGCTTAGCTTGACGCCGTATTTCTTACAACGGTTGTCACGTGTTTTGAACTGGCCAATGAAAAAAAAACGTTGAATTTTAAATGGGTAGAATATATACAGTTTTGAAAAATTCCGTCTCATCTTGTGTTAAAGCGTCGGCACGGTGAGTCCTAATAATTTTTGATCTTAAAATATCTTATTCATTCTGCATATTTTTCAATAATCCTTTCATACTTTAAATTTATAATTAAAAATTGTTTCCAATTCAGTTAGATATATTTGGCTTTTGTATTGCATTTTTAAGTAATTGTGATTTCAACAATTCTAAATTTTTTGGTGACCTTAAGGTTAAATACCGATTTTTTTGGTGAATAGTTGCGTTTCTTATTGGTCAAATTCGTGCAATTTGATAATGGTTTAATCCAAATTTGTCGAGAGCGGAATTATTTCATCCTTTTAAACGGTCACACACATTATTTAGATATTTTCATTTAGATTTGACGATATTGTTGGGAAGATTCGCAGAGCAGATTTTATCTTTTCTTGTAGAAGGTAGTAAATTGAATTTATAGTAGAATTTCTCTGGGTTTTTCGTAGCAATATTGTTAGTTATAGTAAATTTTTCGCTTTTCAGACTTATTTCATTACTTTTTCAGATTATTTGTTGCTTTAAACTATAATTGTTATTGCTTATCGTGTCGGCGTTTGATCCATGATGTATCTGTATTGCTTTGCTTATTAAAGAGGTTAAGCACGTGTAAAATTACCTGGTTGATTTTTTCTTTATCTATAAACATAGTTCCTATCTCAAAGCGAGATAGTAATTATCTTATCTTTATCTTTATCTTTATCTTTGATTAATTGAGACGTAATTTACGTCCAATTATTGTTTATGTGCCAAGGGCCATCTTAATAAATTAAGTTACCTATTTGGAGTCATTAGACTTGTTTAAGAGAGGTTATACCTCGTTCTTCTTTTTTTTTTATTAAAGTCTAGTGATTTTCTATTTGAAGTTGCCGAGAGCCACTGTTGGACAAGTTCCATAATTTTCTTTTAAATTTCTAATTTCAATCATTATTTCTTTTAAATTTCATATTTCTAATTAAAGACTAGAAATACCTTGAGTAGCAGTAATTGTTCATAGTGTCATTTAATCATAATTATCCATAATTTTTGCTGAACTTAAATGGTAATTTAAGTTCTGATTGTGTAACCAGTGAATTTTCAAGTTGTTGGTTAAAACCTTGTATATCAGACTGAGGTCCATAGGACACTCTTTTGTATAATTATAATTAGCTGTGTACACCGGTCTAAGACATCCAATTCTTTTTTTCATGTAAACGTTCAACGTTCCTACAAGACAACAGTCACACAGATCATTGTGGTGACAGTCGATCCGATAGCAGGCACGTGCAGACAACTGGGAACCATTCCTGGAATTACTGGTAAGCCCTGGACACGCCTATAGCTAGGAAGCTTAGGTACAGGCATTTGAGTTTCCAGAGGAGGTCCCAGACGATCACGCGGTTTGCGGATAATACAAGAACAGTTGGGAACGTAGGTAACGCGTTACTTATATGAAAAAATTGCAAAGACCTAGATTTTATTTATTTTAAATTTGTCAAACACCAAAGCTAATTTCAATTTCATCATTTTGGTAAATAAAATTCTCAGTGATCAATTGCATTTATAATCTAATTTTAAGCCAATTCTCATTTTTACCATTTTTGTTAACTAAATTCTCAGTAATCAATTATTGTATTTGATTGCATTTGTAATCTAATTTTAAGTCAATTTTCATCTTATGTTCATAACTGCAGTGCACATGGTACCATAAATTGTAATTTAACCATATAGTTAATATATAGTTGTTTTTAATTTACCTTTTTTGATTTATCGCAAGTGGCGCCATATAAATATTAGGCCACCAAGGGAAACATTTCAATCCACGCCTTCAAATAAAGTAAATAAATTAACTTTTGCTCTATTCTTACAAATTGGTGAATGAGCCAAATAATAAGTTATAAGTACGACTGAGCTAGAAATTCATCACAAAGTGGGCAACACTAATTAGTTACAAAGTAGCGCCCAACTAATTAATTAAAATAATTAAATACCTTTTAGTTATAAATTGGCGACCAATTTTGTTATAGTCGAAAAAACGTTTATATTTTTTGGCCCGCTCAACTTTGTAGGATTAACGCCATTTTTCATCAATCGATCTGAAAAAATAAAAATTAATAAGGAGTATTTGAAAGTCAAAAGCAACTAAATATTTATTTGACAAACTAGTTTCCTCGTTTTTATTCGTTATTTTCAGTTTTTATCAATGTGTCTGAAATTTGTATGGAATGTATTAGGATCTATAACAGATAAAAATGGGAAGAGTTGTAGGCTATTTAATAGTCTGTTCAATACAGTTATATTAATAATTATAATTTTCTTGTTTTTTAGATAGGATAGCGTAGAATCGCAGGTATTATAACAAAAATATCGACTTTCTTATTAAAAATTGCCGCCGTTTCGACTTCTATTTAAGTAATTTTCAAGGCTAATTTTAACCATTTTAAAAAAATTAGCCTTAAAAAAGACTTAAATATTAGTCGAAACGTCGGCAATTTTTAAATATTTCAACTTCATAGGACACTGAGTTCAACACGGATGCTGAAACATAAAATATTTTGAGATATTAAAAAAATGCGTTTTCGGATAAGTGCTGTAATTTTCCTAGTTTAAGAAATTTTTAAAGTTAGTGAAAACCGAGGTGAAAACAGTATTGAGACGACTTTTTTGAGCGATATGTGTGAATATATAATTTTTTATTCTGACAGTAATTTCGGTTTCAAGATACGATCATAAATTTCTTTCATTTATTTTGGCCGTCGTGTTGTTTTTTAGCAGAGAAATAAAAGTTTTTATAATACATAGAATATTATTTTTCTCATAGTTTTTTAGATCCCAATACATCCCAATACATACTGTATTTTCTGATAACTAACTCAAACTATAATCATTGTGGAGAGTTTGATATGATATAAGTATTTAATATAGATAAGTACCTATATTTAAGAATCATGTGGTTTGTTTTTTAGCTTATATAAACATTTTTAAATATTATGTGTTACGTTTAATATGGATGCCAAATATTTAATATATTATGTTTACCTTAATATGGATCTATTGTTTTTATAATATAAATAAAATAAACTTACTACTTATTTTTTTTTGAGAATATTTCTTATTACTTAAGCCATACAGTAGGTATACCGAGTGATAACGGCATCGTTTTACAAGGCGTCATTCAATTGACTTTAAAATCAGGAAATTGTGACTTAAATTTAGCATAAAAAATTAATATAAGATCCGGTTTCTCTGCAAATAAGCCCAAATCAAAAATATCAAAGCCACGTAGGTACATTTATTTTGTAGTTCTATAGTTAAAGTTTAAAATACTCTGTCAAATGAATTATTACCAGATTTTCTTTAAAAGATGACGTAAGATATTTTCTTAAAATTCAATACTAAATTGTATGTATCTTCATAAAATTATTTTTTTAGATTGTATGTTATTTTATGCGATATATTTTAATTTAATAAAAACCATATCTGTACACAAATAAACAGGATGAAATCAAGATTATTAGTTTGTTACTGGAAAAATCGCGTAAAATTTTATGAAACTATGTGAAATTATTCGGAAAAATTTGGAATTGTATATGGAATTATCTGGAATTTCTGAATTTTTCACTAAATTTTGGAATTTTTTGGAATTTTTTGGAATTATTTGGAATCATTTGGAATTATATGAACCTATGTGAAACTAAATGGAATTAAAATGGAAATATTTCCATTTGGTGTACACGATTTGGGCAGCGGTTTACCCCTCTAGTCAACCTGACCTTAATTTACGCAGTAACAAATTATGAGTTATTTTTGACAGAGCTTAAACTGTAGATATAGTGCCACCCATTAATGTGATGAAAATGCATACCTTAACACAAGCTTCATTTTCTATATCTTCTCTATATAAATGTACATTACTGCAACCGCATATGTTTCTTCGACTTTATCAACCCGTATTTGGCTCTCAATTCTGTAGAATTTGGCAGCGTGCTTTATTTTATATTGCTTTTTTAAATTGCATTCTTCTTTAACAGCATATCGGTTAGTCCACATTTCTTGAAAAACTCGCGACTCATCATCGATTCTACATTTTTGATTCATAGTTACGCTATATCGCCGTCGAAATAATATGCGAAAGAATATTGTTATGAATTCCGTGGATTCAAAAATTCACAGTCCTTCACAAAGATGCAACCGGAGAGGACATTGAAAATGCCGGAGCAGAATGCAACGCTTATTACATTTGAGACCTGAGAAAACTCATAATTGTGTGGAAATATATAGTTGATAGAAGTTTGGGTGAGATCAGGTTAGATTACGTAAGTTTAGTTTACCAAAATATACCAAATAAATGCATATTACTTCAATTCTCGTTCTTTTTTACAATTTAAAACGTTACAAGTGTGGTTGTAAAAAGCAATAGACCATTTGCATTCGATTTGTCTCACATTCCTCGATCTAACGATATGAAACACGACTAGTCTGCCGTGAGAAACTAAGTCACCCTCACCCACCCTTAACACAATCTAAAGTAAAAAATGACTTTTAGCAGATTACGCAAGTTTAGTCTACCAAAATATACCACATAAACACATATTACCTCAAGTTTCGTTCGTTTTTACTATTTATACCATTAGTGGTGGTTGTAAAAACTGCATTCGATTTGTCTCTCAATGCCCGATCTAATGCGGTTAGTTTCACTTAGTATCAACTTATTTTAGTGATTTGAGTCGGTTCCAATACGTTATAATCAATTTTAATAGATTTGGTTAGGTTTGGGTAGTCACCTAATCAGTTTTAGGTTAGTTTCTCTTAGTCGCAACTTTTTTTACTTATTTGAGCTGGTTCCGTTACGTTATTATCAATTTTAATAGATCTGGTTACTTCTGGTTAGTCGTCCAATCAACTTTCTGATAGGTTCTTTTAGTCTTAACTTATTTTAGTTTATTTGAACCGGTTCCGATACGTTTTACTTAATTTTAATGGATTTGGTTAGTTTGGGTTAGTCGTTCAATCAACTTTCGGTTAGTTTCACTACATTATTTTATTTTCATTCATTTGAGTCGGTTCCGATCCGTTATTATCAATTTTAATAGATTTGTTTCACTTAGTCTCAAATTATTTTAGTTATTTGAGTCGGTTCCGATACGTTATAATCAATTTTATTAGATTTGGTAAGTTCTGGTTAGTCGTCTAATCAACTTTCGGTTAGTTTCTCTTAGTCTCAACTTATTTTACTAATTTGAGCTAGTTCTGATACGTAATAATCAATTTTAATAGATTTGGTTAGTCGTCTAATCAGCTTTCGGTTAGTTTCACTTAGTCTCAACTTATTTTAGTCACTTGAGTTGGTTCCGACACGTTGTAATTAAGTTTAAAAAATTTGGTTATTTTGGTTAGTCGTCTAATCAACTTCCGGTTAGTTTCACTTAGTCTCTACTTATTTTAGTCATTTCAGTCGGTTTCGATACGATATAAACAATTTTAATAGATTTGGTTAGTTTGGGTTAGTCATCTAATCAACTTTTGGTTAGTTTCACTTAGTCTCAACTTATTCTACTTATTTGAGCTGGTTCTGATACGTTATAATCAATTTTAATAGATTTGGTTAATTTTGGTTGGTCGTCTAATCAACTTGCGGTTATTTTCCCCTTCCTAGATCCGTGGTTAGTTTCACTTAGTCTCAACCTATTTTAGTCATTTGAGTCGGTTCCGATGCCTTATAATCAAGTTTAATAAATTTGGTTAGTTTTAGTTAGTTGTCTAATCAACTTCCGATTAGTTTCACTTAGTCTCAAGTTATTTTATTTACTTGAGCCGCTTCCGATACGTTCTAATGAGTTAGATAGATGAGTTTTAATAGATTTGATTAGTTTTGGTTAGTCGTCTAATCAACTTTCGGTTAGTTTCACTTATTCTCAACTTATTTTAGTCATTTGAACTGGTTCCGATACGTTTTTATCAAGTTTAATAGATCTAGTTAGTTTTAGTTAGTCGTCCAATCAACTTTCGGCTATTTTCACTTAGTCTCAATTTATTTTCCTTATTTGAGCGGGTTCCGATACGTTATAATCAGTTATGCATAAAACGTGTCGTGTCGTTCACTAAAATTTTCCGTGTCGTGATGCGACCTTGGAAACTCACTGTCAAGAAACCAAAGTATTCATCTGAACCGGCTCCGATACGTTATAGTCAAATATAATATTTCTGGTTAGTTTTCATTAGTCGGCAAAATTTGGTTCGTTTTGGTTAGTTTTAACTTACTTTAATTTGTGTAACCTATTTCGATACATTTTGGCACGTTTTGGTACTTTTGGTTGATTTTGATTAGTTTTGGTTAGTCATTCAATCAACTTTCCGATATGTTATATTCAATTTTAATGTTTTTGGTTAATTTTGGTTAGTCGCCAAAATTCGGTTAATTTGTGTTATTTTTAACCTACTATAATATTTTTAATCTGTTTCGATACGTTTTAGCCGTATTTGGTGCTTTTGGTTAGTTTAGGTTAGGTTGGGTTAGATAGTCGTCGTGGGTAGTCGGTCAATCAATATTCAGTTAGTTTTAATTTTAGTCATTTCAATCGGCGCCGATACGTTATAATCGAATTTAATGTTTTATGGTAGTTTTGGTTAGTCGCCAAAATTCGGATCGTTTTAACTTACTTTTACATTTTTAATCTGTTCCGATACGTTTTAGCCTTTTTTGGATCTTTTGTTTACTTTCGGTTAGTCGTTGAATCAACTTTCGGTTAGTTTCAGTTAGTTCCAATTTATTTTAGTAATTTGAACCGGATCCGATAGGTTATCACCAATTTTAATTTTCATGGTTAGTTTTGGTTATTCGCCAAATTTCGGTTACTTTGAGTTAGTTTTAACTTACTTTTATTTTTTTTAATTTGTTCCGATTCATTTTAACCCTTTTTGTGCTTTTGGTTACTTTTAGTTAGTTTGGGTTAGTCGTTCATTCAACTTTCGGTTAGTTTCAGTTAGCCTTAATTTATTTTTGTCATTTGAACCGATTCCGTCCTCAGAAACAGACTAACACGATCTCTCACGTATATTACGTGATGTGCCAAATGTAGCATGCACTTTTTCGTGATTTGATACCCCATAATAGGAAAATAAAAACATTTTCAATGTTAAAACTTTAAATTCAGCACTATGGAAATTGACAGCACACTTTATTATTATACTATAATAATAATTATTATTATAATAAATTAATGATAAATAACTCTATTATCACCCTATATAGCTCTGCATTCGCTCCTCATAATTACGGAACCAAAACTCAAAAGATTGCCGACGGCGCGGCGGTCGCGGGAGCGTTTTATATATCCTAGCCACCAGCCATTCAGAATCTTCTCAAAAGCCTCGAAGTGTCCAGCGCGTCAGCGTAGTTCTCGCACGACCACTCGGTATTCGATTGTAGCACCGTGACTATATCAATAACATACCACCCACGATACACATATAACGGTATGCTCTTGTGCAGGCAGAACCTCCCACACAGAAACGTGTGACGTCACCCGGGAACGACGTTTTCGATTCTGCTATGTAAGCGTGTATATAACATATGTTCTGAAATGCAATATTCGCAGTTTTGGAGGATTTTAAAGGACATTTTCGATAATAGGTACGTTCCTGATTATACGTGTACCTACGTGTGTTAACTAAAGGATAAAAGCATTTTCATTCCATATTTATATTACTAATTATAATTGATATATTATATATATTTTTACTCTAGAAAATAATTTAAATGTATAAATGGTTATTTAAGTATTATTTCAACATTTGAGAACTAATTAAAAAGTCGGGATGAGATTGGTTGATGTGATATTTATACTTGATGCGTAGAATCAAGGAGCACGCGGTCATGATAGTATTGTTTTATAGTTCATTCCTTCATAAATTAATTTTTTCTTAATATCAAAAAATTACGTAAATTCAAATATTCTGTACGCCACTGAAGTAGATCAGGTGAGCAAAGTTCTTTTTGATTCTAGTTCTAAATACTAGCCCATAACATATCCAAAAATAATAAAATAAATCCCTTGCAAATAAAAAGTCATTAAACATTAAAATATTATTCAATTTAATTTAGCCCACAAGATATAATTTTACCAAACTTAAAGTACAATTTTAATTTTCTTTGTATTGACCTCATTATTTAATAGTCAATATTCTGAACCCTTTCAAATATTTTTTACCCATTTTTACATATTTATTTCATTTCCACTGAAGTAGAATCGGTTTGCAAAGTACTTTTTGATCCCAATACCTTAAGCCATAACATATCCAAAAAAATTTGAAAATAAAAAGTTATTTTTTACCTAATAATTTTTTTATCATTCCAATAAAAATGTTTCAGTGCTTTGTTTTTTTTTTCAATAAACTAGCGAAACAAATGAGTTTTTTTTTTATTTTACATTTTCAAGAAATTTCGAGATTTTGTTGGTTTCTTTCCAAGAAATCTTGGACTTGAGAACTAATTTCTTGTCTTGTCTTGAAAAACAAGGATCATTTCTTGTCATGATCTTGTCTTGAAATCAAGACAAGATCAAGACAAAATCAAGAAGTTGTCAAGGAAAGGACGACCCCTACATATCGTACCGGATTTGATTAAAAAGTAGTTTTTTAAATATACCATTTTTTAAATATAATACTAACAAAAAGGGAAGGCCTAATTGAAAAAAAAAAATTCTTCATAAAAGTTTCGCTTATGTCTTGACAAGGTAATAGAACAAATCCCATATTTTTTGCTTGTAAGCTAACAAACATATCACAATAAAATCATATACATATCGTTACGGATTTCGTTAAAAAGTATTTTTTTTAAATATACTACTCAATTAACAAAAAGGAAAGGCCCAAATGAAAAAAAATATTCTTCATAAAACTGTATTAGAAACTTAACCTTAAAAAAAAATTAAAAAACCAACGGAGTTCCAACTCAGGCCGCGCGGCTCCGCCGATAGGGCCGCCGAACCGAGACCTAACCACCTAGACTACTCGGCCACGGGAGCTGTTGGAACAGAGCGATTGCATCACGAAGACATGGCGCGATTGGTACGCAAATTAACGAGTTTTTGTAGCGCTACAGAACCTAACCGATTTTAGCACCCTGGTATCATCGTATGTGAGCATGTGTAAATATTCCTCCCGGCGCGCGTTAAGAAGTTTCACTTCAATCATACTTCAATAATACATGTTGCTTTATTTTTTTTACTCATTTAAATTTTGGCAAATATTTTTTAACCACATAGTGTGTGGCTGGACCGTGAACCGTGACTTGATCGTGGTATATCTAAAAAGAATGTTTAAAGAACGGAACTAAGGCACAGCAGCACCCAAATGTCGGATTAGCGGCAGCTAAAATCACGGTACGGTACGTGAAATTAGGATCCATCTCTAGCCCTTTAGAGTGTGTGCCACTGCCATACAAAATCATGTAGATCGTGGAAATATGTAATAAAAATAATAAATAATAAAGTAAAGCCTTAATAATTAAAGATACTCACCATCTTTTATGTTAATTCCATCTTCTCTTCGACAAGCACGAATCCACTGCTTTGCTAACTCATGTTTAGGAAAACGAAAATATTTAATATTACTCCCTTTGGTGGTCCTATTATTGTTCTTACTAGTAGCCACAGCACAGTTCGGCATAATTATACTATAAGTTTTTAATTTAAATAATCCTATAACATATATAAACAGAAAACAAATCTAAAAATTCACTTAACTAAATAAACTATGACAGCGTCAATAGGAACATTTTTTCCCGGGTGACGATGCGCGGGTGAGTCAAAAACGAGTCTAGAAATCAGCATACCGTTATATGTGTATCGTGATACAACCCTTACCTATTATTATTAAATGCCCGCATCACAATTATTCAAATGCCCAACGAGAACCAGGTGTGTATCCAATATCACACCGTTTCAAATGTTGTAAACGACTCAGACTTTGAGTTTGTTTACACCGTCTTAGAGAGTCAGCTAATTATTGAAACTCGTTTTCTTTTCAGTTTTCATCAATTCATTAAGTAGCAGGTTTTGGCTTTTCTCGTTTTAGCCTTTTAGGGGATGGGGGAGGAAAGCAAGCTGCTTTGCAAGAGGCCAGACTTGACCGATTAAATAGAATATTAGTAACATGTTTCTTTTGTGATATAAATATTATTTTTTCAGGTTGGATCGAGAGATGGGATAAATGTGGGAATAAGGTTATAAGAATGGTAGTTAGAGATGTTTTAAGGGGTTATAAAATCAGTGCATGATTGATGGATCAAAATCTACACAATTTCGAGCTGGGTGTGTATCTTCATAAATCTTGTTTATTTTGTTGCGCCTAAAACCCTTTTAAATGAGTTAGCAATATAAAATAAATAAGGTGTTACCCACCCTTAAGGAAGCGGCCAGCGCAACATGTGCTCCGACATGCTCATCTGCGTCGGAGTGGGTCAATTATTTACATTGACCAGGGCTCCACCTGATTGAAAAAACTAAATCCGCAGACTCAAACTAGAAGATCCTCGGTCTTAAGAATTCTTAATAAAAATTCAAAATCAAACGACCATCAACAAACTACACTTGTTTGGTTGAGATATTTCAGATCAAATGAAAGACGGTAACGTTTGTGCAGGATTACGTTCATTGGCCGCTTGTTAGATTGGACGTTAACGTGTTGTCATATTTCTTTTAATAAACAGAATGATATAAATATAGAAAAATTGAAAAGAACTTAATTGAAAACAAGTAATAACTATATGCTCATAAATACAGAACTAGACCAATTGTGTATATATACAGACGGTAATTTGAATTAAATTGAATTATAACGGAAGTGAATAGATAAAGAATGATCGAACAATAATTGTTAGGCACGTTTAGCTATAACGGAAGTTATAATCTAATATACCAAATTAATACGGATGATCAAAAACTAATTTCAACAAATTAATTTCAAACGCAATATACATAAGGCATCTATCGTCTCAGCATACTAGTAATAAAGGTCATCAGGATAATACTTAATACTAGTAAACCTTGTGCGCGTGTACTATGGTATACGTGTCGCAGTTGTACATAAATAAACCTTACCGATTCAGTTTATGTAAAATTATTATAATCAGCCATAATCAGTCAGAACGACAATGTTTATCATTTACCACGATAAACATCAAATTGTAAGTATAGAGTAATATAATATCAAAATAACTATAAGCATTAATCGATCTACACCAGTAAATATATCAGTTATTTATATAAGCATTGGTAAGATATGCTTAAACCTAAACAGTTCCAAGGATATCTATATTGTCAACTAACATAAAATCATACAGTGGAAAGTTTGAACTTAACCTTGAATCGCAATTATAAATTGTTGTTAATTAAAGTATAAACTGTTATGAATAACCTTGTTGACAAATCAAAACAATACTCGAAGTAGAGATCAAAGTTTTGTATAAAAAGCTGTGCAGCAGCCCATACCGTCAGACTTTGATCTCCAGTGCGAACTACCGAAAGGGAAAAGCCCCTCT
>JAEQML010066737.1:0-19705 GCA_016904865.1 Pissodes strobi | reverse complement strand
AGAGGGCCTATTCCGTATAGTCCATTGTATTGGTTGATCAAGCGTGACTAGCGGGATTCCAGGATTGGTTCTTTTTAGTTCCGCTTGATTAAGCAAACAGTAGTATAGAAGAGAGTTAGGTAGATTTTCATTTTAGTTTTAATCATCTCCTGATGATGCTAACATGGTTAGCGAAACGCGCGTCTAGTGCAAAATTCTGTTTCGGTATTGTGGATGAAACTCTGTTTTTAGTGCATGTTGCCGAAGGTTCCAAACCCCAACGTAACTTTCTGAAGTTTGACACACAATTTTTTTAAATGTTCTGACACAAAACGTAACGTTGTGGGTAGTAAATACTACTTAAAAGTGTCCTACATATATTAATTCAGGTGTATCCTCGAATTTATATATTTTATTACGGGCCGAAGAGATTGTATTGATTGGAAAATTACACAAAAAACTAAGAAATAAATGGGAAATAATTTGCATTTCTCATTGTATTTAGTTGTTTAGAAATTGTTTTTTGGTTACTTCATTTCGACGTAATATTCTACAACTCAAAACATAATTTTGACACTTTTTGAAAAAACAATTTATCAACAGGTTCCTACAATAATGGAAAATTACTCGAGAAGTTGCAGTAATGCTTATTTCAATAATTATCTACATTATTTGCGTATACACCAGCTCTATTTGCTAATCCGCAAACGCAGCAATTTAACAGAGTACAATCGAGCTTATTGTATTTTTAGGGTAGCCTTTCCAATAAATAATTGAAGACCATAATGTAGAAAGGTGCTAAGTGCCAAAAACATGAAAAGAAAATATTCAAGAAAAACATCTTAAAAATTTCGTCGTTTAAAAATATTTATTAAATTCATTAAATAGGAACAAATAGAAGTGCGGTGGTTGCACTGGTAATAAACCATCTTGATCTAAACAAAACACTTTCAGTTACAAACTTGTAAACATAAAATTTCGTAACTTGCACAAAAGTAAGAAAGGAGCTAGGTGCCTTATAATAAGTATTCTAAGAACTATTTCAAAAAACGCACAACAAAAAGAAAAGAAGAATGAACTATAATAAAAAAAATTACTGGGTAATATTGTTATAAAATAGTCTATGTTCTTTCTTTTCAAGATGCGGAATCATGCTCCGGAGGTTGGCTTTCTTCTCTTCGCTGATTTCTCTTCTCGGCGCTGGCTCTACCGTTTGATCTGGCTTCTTTTTCTCGGGTTTTTTTAACATGTTTAATCATTGCATAAGCTTTTCCTGCCACTTTTAACGTTTTTTGTTCTTCCCTAAATGCGCCTGTTCCCTTTTTTCTTCTTTGCCTCATTTGATCAGCCATGAATAAACTATTCGGGTATTTACAGCAGACAATATCAAAAATGCACTATTGCAATGATAAAAAAATAACACGTTAAGAAAGTTGTACACCACGAGTAGCAGGAGCATTAAAACTAAACGTTGTGAGCAACATTAATTAAATGGCACTTAGCACCTTTCATACTTAACAGTATGCGCACTTTCCTTCTAACGCTCAAAGATGGCGTCACAGATTACTGAAATTTAAAATTTAGGCACTTAGCACCTTTGAAATTTATTCGTCTATCATCATAGCACCTTTTAAAAATTAAAAGCAGAAATCTTGGACTTTGGCACTTAGCACCTTTCTACATTATGGTCTTCAATTTTGTGTCATTATACTGTGAATTTTTTTGAATTTCTAGAGCTTTCAGTTATTTTTTGTTCGACTATTTAGCTTCCTATCATCTTGGTTTCCCAGATCATTTATTGGCTGGAGCTAGGACCGACCCATGGCATGGCAATTCCTTATTTAACATTTAGTGTGACTAAAGGTTAAAAATATCAATTTTGATTGGCAAATTGATGAACATCAGCTTGCACCGCCTTATAAATATAACACTCTATAATAATAACGAGAGAATTATGAGCATCAAGATAAATAGCACTCCCTGTCGATTAAACATCCTCCTAGTTTATGCGCCTACGACTGCAGCTACTGATGAGGAAATCGACAGTTTTTATCGTACCCTGGAAACGCATGTGAAAAGGGTGCCAGGCAAAGAGCTTAGTATGATAATAGGGGACTTCAACGCAAAGGTTGGAGATACCACAAATGATTTACACCTTCGCTCAGTGGTTGGCCGTCACGGGTTGGGTATGCGCAATGAACGAGGTGAAAGGCTGATACAATTTTGCATTGAAAACAACTTCAGCATATGCAACACAAACTACGAACAGCACAAACGCAGACTCTATACGTGGCGCTCACCGGATGGAAAACTAATAATCAAATTGATTACATATTGATTAATACGCGGTGGAGGTCCTCTGTCCGTAATACAAAAACTCTACCCTCTGCTGACTGCGGAAGTGATCACCAGCTCCTTGTGTCTGAATGTAAAATTAAATTCAAAGTCTGTAAACGCGCAAAACCAAATGTAGAACTAACATGTAACCTTCTCCAGGATGATACCATAGGTCAAACCTTGTGGACAAGACTACAGCAGGAAACTCAATAACAAAATGAAACCGTTGAGACATTTTGGACTAAGCTTAAAACCGCTGTCTCAGACACTGTACGTGAACTGACACCAAGATTCACTACTCGTAAAAAACAGCCATGGATATCTGATGGAAGCCTGGACCTCTGTCTCGCTAGGAGAGAAATGAAAAAGGATGGTATAAATAGCATTGAGGAACAAACAAGATATAATAAGCTCTGTGGACTTATACAGAGAGGATGTTGCAAAGACAAAGATGTATATTGTTATAACAACATCTGCCAGGAAATAGAATCGCACTCGAATATTAACCAGAGTAGAGATCTCTTTTATAAAATTAAAACAATAACCCGAAGCTTCAAACCAAAATCTTATGCTACAACAGATAAGAATGGCGTACTGAAGATGGAATTAGATCAAGTCCTTGAAATATGGAGAGAGTATTGTCAGAGCCTGTATTATGACGACACTGCTTCTACGACTATCACGAGCAGTACAATGGAACCAGCCATATTGTTGCGCGAGGTTAAAGAAGCTGTGCGTAACCTAAGTAACAACAAAGCAGTCGGTTTTGACGGCATTGCTGATGAAATATGGAAACATCTGGATGAACACTGCCTACCAAGGTTACAAAATCTCTGACAAATGATATGGGAAACAGGTGAATGGCCCTGTGATTGGTCCACTTCTGTGATTATACCTCTTCACAAAAAAGGCAACAAACATGATTGCGATAATTATCGACTCATCGCTCTAATCTCCCATGCCAGTAAAATCATGCTCCATATTATCCATTCAAGATTGCAACGTTTTACAACATTTCAAATTAGCCCGGAGCAGGCAGGTTTTGTGAAGGGCAGGGGTACAAGGGAATAGATTCTTAATGTACGTATTTTGATCGAAAAAGCTAGAGAACACTATAGCCCCCTTTACCTCTGCTTTGTGGACTTTACAAAAGCATTCGATAATGTGATATGGACAAGGATGTGGGATATTCTTTTGAACATGGGTGTGTCATCTCATCTCGTAATGCTCATTCAGAATTTATATGCAAACAGTAAGGCAGTCATAAAGATAGACATCTCTCTCTCTCTCTCTGGAGAAGCCTTGGTTAAAAAAGGAGTTAGACAGGGCTGCGTATTATCTCCGTTGCTGTTTAACCTATATTCGGAACACTTAATGAGAATAGTGCTGGAAAGCTGGGACGGCGGTTTTGTTGTGGGCGGTCAAAAAATTTCAAATTTAAGATATGCAGATGACACCCTTTTGGTTGCTAGTAATGAGAAGGAAGTGACGATGTTCCTCGAAAGACTCGAATCTGTGAGCTTAAGATATGGGTTGCAAATAAACTACAAAAAAACGAAGATCATGATTATCAACAGAGAACAAGAAGGTGCTCCACAACCACACAAGGTGGCAAATTGCGATGTCGTCGGAAAGATCGTGTATCTAGGGTCAATAATAACATCAAATGGTGATTGTGAACCTGAAATTCGTGGACGCATTCAACTGGGCAAAACAGCTATGAGCCAACTCACCAGAGTATGGAAAGATCGCAACATCTCGATCCAAACAACAAAAGCTCTAGTAAAATCACTGGTATTCTCAGTTTTTTGGTATGCTTCGGAAATGTGGGTGATCAGGGCCGCTGATCGACGGAGAATCGATGCGTTCGAAATGTGGTGTTGGCGCAGAATGTTAAGAATCCCATGGACTGCCCGAAGAACAAACGCATCCATATTAAAACAAGTCGGAATACAGCACCGTTTGTCGAGCCAAACTTCAGCGCGGGCGCTAAGGTTCTTCGGCCACTTAATTCGACATGATATTGTACAGGGAATGCCATTTGGTAAAAGATGACGAGGCCGATCACCAACGAGGTGGACAGACACCGTTCGCAGTTTAACTGGCCTAAATTTAGAGACAGCAACAAGAGAGGCTAACAGCAGGCAACGATGGCAACAAATTATTGGTCACGTCCTGGACAGACTGGATAATTACAGAAATTCACAACAACCACCACACATCATGTATGATGTAATGGACTTAGAAGAAGAATAATAGCCAATTATATTTCAACAAGTTGTTGTCTCGATTTATTAGGCGTTTAATTCAAAACGCTATTCATTCATGTATTATATTCCTGTTACATATACTCTTATGTAATACCTGCTATTTTGTATGCCTGAATTACGGAGACAGCAGGAAAGGAATAATGCAGGATAATACTTGACAAAGTTACACAAATGTTTGGGTTTGAACCTCTCTCTACTTTTATGGGAAAAATATACCAATGTTATATGTATGTCTGATAATATGTTTTTAAATCCTGTCTGCTTCGGGAAGCGAGCAGGGACGTAGAAAAGCCAGTTGGGGCGCATATAAATTTAGAGGCCGTGAAAATAGCTCGCCGCAGGCGCCGATGGAGGCATAGCTGAACGTTTTAGGGGTGTTACACCCAATTTTTATCCAAAAGTCGTTAAAAAAATAAGCCTCAATGAAACAAATCAATCAAATTCTAGATTCTTCTGGACAAGCACCCTACTCGTAAGCACAAATAAAATACTACTTTTTTATAACATAGAACAATAGATAATAGAGCAACTTCTATGATGGATAACTAACAACGGTCACTGGGCTCTGCGGATTTTGCGAATTGAATTTTGCGGTTGGGACCAGCGGCTAGCGGGCTCAGTGTTGCCAGCAGCGTCTATTTTTCGTACTAAATTTCGTTAAGTTTTCTTAATGGATTAAGATTTCTCGTAATAGATTTTGTAGGCATTATTCTTTTCTTAAGTTTTTCTTCTGCCTGCGCAGTGTATGATTTTTCGTAATAAATTTCGTAAAAGTTTCCAAATTAAGCTTTATTCATTTATAAAAATATATTAGGGTGGGCCACTGGGGGGGGGGGGGCAGACTAAACAAAACACTCTCCCCCCCCCGTCTTCGTCCCTGAAAGCAAGTGATGTTATCGACTATACAGTCCTGAGAAAATGCTGAGATTCGATTCAACTATTTTCACTACGTATAGTTCTTTTTTTGTAAACCAATATTATTCGTTTCAGATTAAATTAAATATGTCTCTCGTGCTAGCAATTTTGAAAAACTGTAATCATTTACCACCGCGAATACAAATACACTGGAGGATATACTTGCAATTGCACAGCTGTCGCGGGGATTCCTCGTAGCCGGAGTATTTTGGGTAGTTTCAAATTTTAAATGCTTTAGGGATTTTAAAATTACGGAATTATATATCAGAAAATACAGAGAGCTTTTTGGGATCGACCTCTGAGACATACTTGACAGAATTTCAGCTTATTCTGGTTAGTTATTGTTATCATGAGATTTTCTTAAATTTTAACGAGAAATATGACCGTACAAAATCCATGCTTTAGAAATGGAGCTGCAATATGTCTACATTGTTTAAGATACCCCATTAGCACCTTACAAAAGGAAATTTTTACAATAGTAAATATTTCTACTAACTGTTGCAATTTCAGTCATTTTAATAAATAAATAAATAAAAATTACCTTTAGCACTGCAGACTGAAATATTTTGCAAAATGTTACCGGGAATGCCAGAATCTTCGCTTGAACATATACTCGAGGATTTCAAATTATTTTAGGTATTTCTAGTCTATCAATGTAGTAGTTTTCAGATTCGTATATAACGACGCCATTGGGATTCTTTGTCGATAATTAAATTTTTGGAGGCGGAAGTAATTTTTCATTCACTCTATCGCTATTGAAATCTCCCCATTTTTATCCAATTTCGTAAATTTCAATTGCAATTGAAAATGGATTAACTGATTACTTGTCAGTGTTGACGTGTATTCAATTCTCCAACAGTGGAGGTAAACCTGTTAATGTGTTTTGGCTTTCAAGCATCGCTGTGATAGTGATAGCTTTCTAAAGTCGGAATTATACCAGAGACAAAAAAAACTAAAAGCAGCGGCGATCATTGCCAGTTTAATGCAATTATGTATAGCATGGTTGGAATGTAAAAAAAAATCAATTATTTCCAATCTTAAGGGGTCTCCTTCAGAAGTTCTGACTACATGGGAAAGGGTAATAAACGAAATTTCTATGGATCATTGACATACAGAAACTATAATTTAAGGGGCTTGGGGGGCAATACGAGTGTGTTATTCCTCTGACATTCCGCCACTTGTAATTACGACTGACGAAGACGACGACGACGAAGACAATATCTCTGACTTTAGTTCTGACTCTGACAATACTGACGAGACTGGTTAAGCTTTTTTGTTTTTGCAAATTTTATTTTATGATCGTCATTTAAGTTTTCAATCATATCGTTACAATTACATTAACTTGGCATTACAATATGGTGTGATTTCTTTTTGAGTTTGTTTGTTTCGTTTTTGGGGTTGGTATTATCATTTTGATGCGTTAACATATTCATCCAGGCAGTATTTTTTCGTGAATAAGTAAATTATATTGTCAGTATTTTAATTTTTCCCTGTAAGTTAAAATAATTTTATACCATTCTTCATATTATTCACAATTTTTGTAAGCTCAGTTTTGTTACATCTACTGCTCGTTGTATTACAGTCTCAACTTGAAGTGCGATTCCGTTTTGAACTTGTTCCTTTTCCAGTTGCAAAAAGCCAATATATTTAAAATTATCATCTGCATTTGTTCATTATTCATGATTAATCATAACAACTGTTAATTGCTATTAATTTCTGAACGCGATAGTAAATTTTCTAACCTAATATTGATTGGCAAAAATATCTACGCCATACGTTTTTTCTCACCTGGATGACGTAACTACAAACGGGTATAATTCCGACTTTAGACAATTTCATGTTTAATTGTGATTGAAGATAAGAGTGAAACGTGACATAATAAATTCCATTCTCTAAGAAATTAACGAGAATTTGGCATGTAATTTTTTTTAGCTTTCAGAATAAAAATAAATCTGCTCTGTCTAAATATCAGGTTTCGGGAGGATAATAAGTTTTTGGATATTACCCGCGTTGACCACTTACTAACGCGGGTTAACTATATATACTAAGTTTACGAAAAAATTTCATATTTTTGTTTGATAACTTATAATATAATGTTAATCTTTTAACTTAATGTCAGCACATAGGGTAACATCATTTATTTCCTTTAAGAGATCTTATTCAGAATTATGTCGCAAGTAAGTAGATATGGAGGAATTCTCTTTTCTTACTTATTGGAGCACTTATTTTGGGCAGATAAAGTTTGTCATTATCTACAAAACCGCTACTTATCTAAAAAATTGCGACACGATATTTTGAGAAAATCTAAGCCTCCCTTAGCCAAAACTGGTAAATGAAGTGGTTTTTCGATAATATAGAACGCACTTGAAAAGTCTATTTCGCCTTGATGCCATTTTATTCCATCAAATAAAAAATCCTATCGCATCGAATTAAAGTAATTTCACTTGCAGTTTGCCGGTACGCCACTGAAAATCGAAAATATAAATGCAATCTGTAGTTCGAAAGAAATAGTTTCTATTTCGCTTGAATTGCTGGAATTTCTATCCAGAAAATATGGCTCAATTTTAAAAAGGGATTATGTTTCGAGAGTGTTGACTTATTCTTGCGTGTGAGGTTTCTGTTATAATACAAAAAAATTGTTCGTTGTAGGAGCTAACGTGAATTAGATATTTATCCGCCCTTTGTCAGTTATAGGTCATTCTTCATGTAAATCCAATTAAAACTTTTAAAGACAATATTATTTCAGTTTTTTTTAGATGTACATTAAGTGCCAAATGCATAAAACAAATAGACAGATTTGTTTACTCAATATAGAAACGCCAACATCATCCCCTTCTTCTTTCCCCTCTTATAAAATAATACGCAAGACGTACTATTACTTACCCCTACTACGGCACTGTTGCCGATGACACCTAAGGGTACGTCTGTATTATGGAAAATCGACAGCTTGTTTTTAATAACGTGACGGAAAAATTACATTTATTAGAAAATAGAGCATGTCAAAATATGAATTTTTCGCTTTAAAGTATACCGTGTAGATTATAATACTAACATATAAACATTTATATTACAAAACTTGAATCAAAATGGAAACACAAAAAAAATACGAAGTGATACCTATTTTCCGCTAGAAACTTTACGTGAACTGGGCCCCATGTCACTACTTCACCACTTCACATTGTTCAGGAAATCAGCGGTACCCGCTCTTGCCGCGCAAACCGACAACGTCGTGTAGCCGGCACTCGTCTAGAAGGAACTGGTCGCCATCTTCATGAAAACAGAGTATCCAATCATTTGAACCCAAATATTACATTCCATTCGTAAGTAAATCGAGTCCGATGTTTCTTTGTCAAAATTATAAGTTGCAAAACGTAATGGAAAACTAATTAACGCTTAAAAATTAGTTGCTGAAATATGTCATGCAACAGAAAAATAGGTGACCCTTAACAATAATGCTATCAAGATTACTTAGCAGAATTATTTAATATATTAAGAGGAACCTGTTTCAAGTTGATTTACGAAAAAGAATGCGAAATATTAACTTTGTTTCATAATATTAATATTTCAGAACTATTTTTCGATGCGTAGCAAACATTTTCTATTGGTCGTATTCGCGTAGGTATACAGTCGCTCTAGCGCTCACTGGTCAGAGGGACATTCCGCCGACCGTTTATCAACGTTTCCTATTCTGTGATTTCGCTTCGTTTCGTTTTGTTTGTTTGTGTATTGCCAATTGCCTTTATTATGGAAATTCAGGAGGATGTTTTCGCCTACATTTTGGGTTAGTCTTTGTTGGGTGCGCCCAGAAGCGAGCGGAGTGCCAGGTATGATGTGATCAAATATTTGAAGACAAAACGAAAGTGATTCTGTATGCTCGATACAAATATGTTTCAGGTTAAAAAAATACAAAAAAAATCTGCATTTTTTACATTAGAAAACTAATATAGAACACCTAGATTCTTGTTATTTTGAAAAAAAAAATGTTATTTTTATTTTCAATTTCATAAAACAACAACATAACAATTCAGAATAGAGTAGAGTGGGGCAAAAGGTCGCAATTTTTCAATAAAGAGGTATAAAACGCTTGTTTTTTTTTAAATAAAATTTTATTATTCTAAACAAAAGAAATATGCTTTAAGAAGCTAACAAAATAGTAAAACTATTGCAACACGTTTTTTTTCTGAATAAACCCAGATTTTTTTCCCCAATTAATTTTAAAAAAATGAACCTAGCCCCGGAGAGACGTATTGCAAAGCCCGGCCCCTGACGTGGGGTCGTTTGAGCGCCACCCGTTCTAGCCAGCTAAACGGAAAAAGCTCGGCTGGTGTTGTACCGAGTGGCTAGATTCGCTCATAAAATTAACCGGTTCCTAATTTCGAACTATCAAAAAAAAATGAGAATAATTATGGCACTATAATCAACCAACTTAATCTATCAAGAAAACACAATC
Source organism: Pissodes strobi (assembly GCA_016904865.1). NCBI lineage: Eukaryota > Metazoa > Arthropoda > Insecta > Coleoptera > Curculionidae > Pissodes > Pissodes strobi. The sequence goes on along the minus strand of JAEQML010066737.1, from coordinate 9,754 downwards.
TAACAATTTAATGGACACTATATTTGCTACTAAATCCTTTTTTTTGCAAACACAGCAACAATCTATCTGGAGAAAATGGTTATAGTAAAATGTGGTTGAGTAGACAAAAGAATGTTAAATGACAAAGTAATTAATAAAACAAACAGAGTACAATATGAAGATTGTACGTACAGAGACCAATTCAGTTGGAAAACCTCGGTTCTATATGCCTTATCACTAAATGCACTAAACACTACTTATCAAAGTGATCACTTGACGCAGACTAAGCTTCTTACAACTAGGTATGCGTGCGCTAATAGCTGCACTGATGGTGATAATAGGCCGCGATGAGCGGACACAATGATTAGATCAAAAAAACTTGAGAAGTTAATAAAAGCACCAGATCAGATTAAAACTATGGTTAGCTTGATTCAGATGATAAAAAGATAAAATTCAGAGCAGTTATATCTGCCGACTAATGAATGAAAAGAATGAAGTTATCCAGCCAGCGCTTATCTTTTAAAATGAGAAACCAAATCAAAGCAATTAGATTAACTGGTCCGATAAACCAGTGAATAAATGTAAATTAAATTAATTAAAATCAATGAGCTATATCAATTCAATGTTTGATTTATATCAATAAAAGCAAACGAAGAGTAAACATAAGACACAAAACTTATACCCAAATCCCGTCGTCGAACTCTGTCGATGGCCTCTAGTGCGGGAACCACAAGATAAGGCCCTTCGTCAGCCTTCCAGGAAAAAAAAGTTGTGGACCTGTTTCCGGCCTTTCAGAGAAAAAGTTGCAGTCCCTTAATTAAACCTCTGGCCCAGCAGGACAAATTGGTTCATCAAGTGAACTTCTGGCCCAGCAGAAGAACCCTGAAATAATCCAGTACGCATTAAATGAAGCCCCTTACTTTAATAAAAATCATAGACCCCCTCCCTCTTTGCATAAATACATCTTTTATATGAAACAAATTTTCCCAGACAAAGACAAAAAAAAACCCATGGACTTGCAGTGCAATAAAGCAAATAAAAGAGATATTAAGGTTCCGGCAACTTGAATATAAAAAGATAGATATGAATCACCCCTAAAAGAATATATAAACTTCCCCATATGATCAAAATTAAAGTTGCATTAAAATAAAAATTCGGATCAGATAAAATGAAGTAGATAAGATAACACATTGGAAAAGCAAATGGCGTTATGTGCACAAAAAAAATAAAAGGTAGATAAGCAATCAATTTCATTAATTTAGGCAAAAATGGTAGCGATATTTACCTCAGACTCGGACTTCAGGGTGTATTAGAAGAGATTCGACGATCTCGGTCTTATGGGACGAACGTGGAAGCCGCTATAAATAATGGAAACAAAAAAAATTTAGCATCATGGCAGTCACGCACTTTACCGGCCATAGAAAAAGGAATCCAGAGAAAATGCTTACCTAGTACAGCATGCAGAGCCCGAAAAATCGGTCGTGTTAAAACACAAACAGAAACCACACAGTAAATCCCCTATCAAAGGGTTGTATTATATCACAATACTCAAAACGTGCAGTTTCTCGCTATACTGGCAAACGTTCCCCAGGCGAGCAAACTAGAAAAGACCTCTCCAACGTTCCGTCTTCCGTCAATTTGCCTTAAATTAAATACGGCGACACAAGTAGTAATGGGCTGAAAACTTGACGAGTGATTCGATACAGGGAATAATTCTAAGAAAATAAACGCCTTAATTCTCGCTTATTATGATGATAAATGACGGCGGAAGCCACGAATAGTGAGCTAAAATTACATTCTTCCAGAAAGGCTAGGAAATGCTCTAACAGGAATGATAAACCTTCAAAAATCTAAATCGAGAATGAAAAACGCGCGATACTTAGCCCATTCCTATTATTTGGCATGAACCACACAAAAACTAGTCGGCCGTACCAAACGAGAAATATATTTAAAGCAGAGGTCCAAAAACGATCTCCGGAACATCAACCTAGGGTTCTCAAAAGGTAATAGAATATTCAAACTGAAATTAAATTATGGTTCAATAAGTCAAATGCAGCGTATTTGCAGGCTGACAGAATTCTTTAGAAATGTAAATCGACTCGCTGGCTGTTTACGATAATATAATGCAAATCAAGCCAAGTTAACTTAATAATAAGGTACATACATCGATTAAGAATACAAATATATAGCTAACCTATACTTAAAATATAGTTAATTTTACATTGAGAAAAGAGGCAATTTCAAGCGAATTATTAAATTCAGAATTAATAAACCGATGAGTGCAAAATACAGCATAATTTTTCCCTAAATGCGGCATATAAATGAAATTTTAAAATTGGCAAAATCGAACTGTTACACTATCTTAAATAAAAACTAGATTCATTCCTTAAAAAAAAATAAGTCACGTGCAAAACATGACTCTCTCTCCTATTAAGGTGCGGCAAAAGTTCTAATAAATTGTCCAAGTTTTTCGTATGCAGTGCACTTCTAATGCCACGAATTATCACATTGTATGCACTGGATCTAGTCTTCAATTGGTGGGTCTTCATAATCTTCTGAGCACTCATGGCAAAAATAATTCTCATTTGACGACTCTTTAGGTTTGGATTTTTTCTTTTTAACGACTGCTTTTAACATCAGCGGCAACCCTAGCTTTACTTTTTCCTTAATCGAGACAATTTTTCTTTTAACAGTTTTTGTACATTAAAGTTCTCCTTTCCTCATCTTTCTTTTTCTTCTCCTTCCAGTTTGTCTTTAAATGGAGTGCTTGACAGTATGTCCGATTTCTGTTCTTTGCTTTTTCGTTTTTGCGTTTCTTGTTTTTTTTTGGAAGGGGTAATATTTTCTTAGGGCTAAGAGTGACGATTTTTGGAGGATCACGAGAGGTTGAAGGTTGATAAATTTTATCTAGCCACTGGTTATCGGATTCTAATGAGATATTTTTTGTTGGAGGTGGAAGTCTACTAATTGCAGGAGCGGAATATGAAACTTGTTTCTCAGGACACAAGCCCAAGTTTTTTTTATGGCTTTTAAATTTGCTAGAGGAACATCAAACTTAGATCCGAGTCGTTATTGGTACCTAGGTTATCTAGATTTGGGTTGTTATCTGTAACCGAAGAAGGCAAAAAATCGTCTATGGTAAACACAAATTTATTCCTAGGGTAGATTCCGTATTACTCAAACGAAATGATACCTTTTTCTATAGTGGAACATATGCTTGACCAATTAGTCTAGCCATTTGGAAATGGTTAATTTGTCTTCTTGGGTTGCTGGTTAACCATTGATCACATTCGTAAGCATAAAATGTTTTCAACGGTTTAAAATAACAACGATCCAACGGCTGGAGTCGATGGCTGCTATGAGGCGGAATCGATAATAAATGAATTGAATTTTGCCTGCAGAATAAAACAGCTTCCAAAGAGCTGTGCTAAGAATGATTGTCCAGAACAAGCAATATCGGGTGTTCTTTGTCTGGACGAACTTTTGCATGAAAGTGTTTCAACCAATCTAGAAAAAGTTCTTTGTTCATATATCCGGAATCTGAACCCATTCCAATAGACTCTGAAGGTTAGGTCCATTAGTTCACTTTTCATCCTTTTTCTCGGAAATATTATTGCAGGTGGCTACCGTTACTGTTTCTCCTCTTTCCGCACAGGTCACTTTTCCTTCCAACTTCTTTATCATTGGACTTATATTGTATATAGCACTTGGTGGAAAGTTGAATTTATTGTACAGCGTGGATAGATTATTAAAAAAAGACGTCAACCTGTATCTTGTTGAAACCCATTACTCTCGCCAGCCTGGTTCCACTTGGAGTTCTCAACGATAAGTTATGTTTTTGAATTAATTTAAAAGCCCAATCTTTGCCAGCCATCTTCTTTTCATTCATTATCAAATGGATGAGCCACATTGTTCAAAGCTGCAAAATCATATGCAATCATTCGCAAAGTTTTGAATGACAGGCCATAAAATCGTTCGTCCAAATCCGTGCAATGTTGAGCCAACATTTCTTTCATTTGAGGTGTAAACACAGACCGAAACGGCCCAAAATGTTCTGCACCACCCACGGTCCGCTTTAAGTCTCTTTCTTAAAGTCGATTCATGTAGACCCAGCATGTCAGCAGTAGTTCTTATTGAATGACCGTCTTCAATATAAGCTCTAGAGGCCACTAACGTTTCCTCCGTGCACAACTTACCATTCGATTTTCGCTTATAATTTCTGAAAAAAAGCAACGTATTAATTTAAGTAGTGGGACAAAAGTCATATAAATGATGGAGCAAAAGTCCTGTAAATGATGGGGCAAAAATAGTCGCGTACTTTTGCCCCATAAACATTTAAGACTTTTGCCCCATTTCTAATGTAGGTTTAAAAATTGTTATAAAATAAATATGGATTAGTCAAACTTAACAAACCTAGGTCTAAAGTAAGGTAATAATATAAGGTTAATCTAAGTAAAATCATGCCTATATCTGCCAACAAGTAGCTTTGTAATTGCTTACGCTGATTCAGTCCTATTTTTACCATAGGAATAATTCTAAAGTCAATTTGTAAATAAAACAAAAAGCTTTAGCATTATATGAATATTTTAATAAGTTATTTTACTTGAAAACAACTGGAAGCTCATAAATAAACTAAAATATAAACATTGAGTTAATGCATGTAGGCTGTGCTACAATATTACTAAAACAGAGTTTTATCCACAATACCGAAACAGAATATTTGCACTCGACGCGCGTTTCGCTAACCATGTTAGCATCATCAGGAGATGATTAAAACTCAGTTTTAGATGATGATGCTAACATGGTTAGCGAAACGTGGGTCGAGTGCAAATATTCTGTTTCGGTATTGTGGATAAAACTCTGTTTTAGTGCATGTTGCCGAAGGTTCCAAACCCCAACGTAGTTGTGCTACAATATGAACGATATCAGTCGAGGCAAAGTATTCGACCTTGAAGAATATGACAAAAATAACACTCTTAACAACTAAAGCATTGCATAAACGGTAGTAATACTAAACTAGTATATGATTATAAATATAACCTTGAAGCTATGTACTGTTTGCCAAATGAAAGAACCTGGACGAAAAGAATGCGGGCAAAAAATGTCCTCGCATATTTAGATGCTGCCACATTTTTTTCCCAATAATCCTAATTTAATTTCTGTCTAGTTTCCTATAGTGAATTTACATATTTAAGTTTCCTACTTGAATACTTAATTTTGTTATTTTCCTTAAAACTACTGTCTTCTATTATTTACTATTTTATTTACACAGGGAAATACGGAATACGGAATAAGTATACTATAATATTTATCATATTTATATTTTATTCGCCTTCAAGCTATTTAAAATACGCGACAATAGGCAACAGTGCGACGTTTACTTGATTTTTAGCGGGGAGGCAGTTTCGTGATTGGTCGCAGGATATATTAAATACACTTCGACCCTAGACCAACACCAAATTTTTTTGACATATTTTAAAATTTCGGCAGCGATTTGCTTTAGCCATTGGCGTGGAAATTGCCGATGCCGAACTGTGTGGTTATTTATATTATTTGGTGTGTAGGGTCTGGTGATATATAGGTTTTGTCGATTTTCCAGTTTCTCTTTTTTCACTAGAAAGGGGGTGTCCTATATAGTAGTTTAAGCCAAAACAGTCGGAAGATCCGCTACATTTGAACCGAAAAAATGCCCTCAAAGTTCGAGTTTTTCGCTAGAGGCGCACCACTTCACAAAAGCACTAGAAATATAGACAAAACACATCTAAAAATCAATTGTCGGGTGAAAATATTAACTAGGATACATTTGCGTCGAACGAGAGACCTCCGTTTTGTTCCGGTCCTAATTTAAAGCGACTCATAGCCCCATTAAACAAAATTAAATTTTACTTGTAAATATCCATCCTCCTTTTTACTGTCGACTGTCACAATAGCCAAAACAAAGATTTTTAAGAAGGCACACTGTTGCCAGACGTTTACTGTAGTTTCGTTAGCAAAATTCATTAGAAAAATGGTGCGCTATAAGCGCAGCTTATTCACTACCAGCTAGTCATCTTGCGGCGGCATCCTTTAATTTGGGAAAGTCAATAACCAAGTTTTGCAAATTTTAGAAGAGGGTCATGACTTAATATTGTTTTAAACGCCTGGGCATCTGAATAATACTTTTGACAGTTCGTTTAATTTAAAATAGGCTTTTATACTACCGTGCGTAAAGTACTCACTTTACGCACTCTCTAAGATTCGTAAAATAGGCTTTTTTAATGTGCAGTGCGTAAAATAAGTTATTTTACGCACTAATCCGTAAAGTAAATCTCACATATTTTTTGACATTTAGGGCAATGCGTAAAATAATATATTTTACGCACTAGTTCGTAAAATAATTTATTTTACGCACTAGTGCGTAAATTAATTTAATAATATTTTTGTTTTTTCATATATTTTTCGGTAGTAGAAAAAAATTTGTATGCTACTCATGTGTAAAGTACCCTTTTTTTATTCAATTTCAATTAATTTTTTATCATTATTCCCATTCATAAAAAGGTTCACTTTACACACTTGTTGCATAAATAACTATTTTTTCGTCTAAAATCCGTTTTAAAAAGATTTTAAAACGCACAATTGTATAAAAATCCGAAATTTTCGAACCTCTCAGGGCGATAGCCGAGGCTTCGGACGAATTTGTCATGTATTTTGAAGCGAAAATTCATTTTAAATGCAACTGTGGAACTGAACCGCTCAGGGCGCAGTGCCCGACACTCCAACATTCCGATTTCGATAGAGTTGACTAGCTGGTAGTGAATAAGCTGTGCTATAATTGCCTCTATTCTTTTTTTTATTTAGGTGAATGATTTTTTTATGGCAGTAGCACATCCTATATTGCTCGACGAGCGGTGTGTGTGCGAAGATGTTGATTAACACGGTTCTTGAATAGTTAGTTAGGGGAACAGATGTCCTGGGAGCATATTCGCATGTAACAGGCAAGATGTCCATTCGGCAATGCCGATCGTTTCTTCATATGTGACGTGCACGATAGCATTTAGTCAGTTGTCGTGACTGTTACATAGAATCAACAAATAAGTCTTCAATTATTTTAACACTTCATGCATGGCCCTCCGCTCGCTTTGCTCGCTACGGGGGCTCAACTAACATAAACTAACCAAGTGCTAACCAAAACTAACCCAAAATAAAAAAAATAAAATAAAAATTTTGGGTTAGTTTTGGTAAACACCTGGTTAGTGTCTATTTGTTGATCCCCCGTATAGAGAGCGAAGCGAGCGGAGGGCCATGCATGAAGTGTTTAAATAATTGAATGAATACTTATTTGTTGATTCTATGTTGAATATAAACGTATGTGAATGTTAATGTTTGAGATTTGAGATGAAACTCGAATATTGATAACCCCATGGACACAGCCTAATGGAGACGCAAGCACAGCACGGTACTGCGATTTGTGAGATAGTGGTTAGAGACAAGACTCTAATTTGATAACCCCATGGACAAGGCCTAATGGAGACGCAAGCACAGCACGGTACTGCGATTTGTGTGAATACTTACTTGAGATTCCGAGACAGGACTCGATTAATTGTGGTTCGAGACAGAGCTAGATTGAAGAACTCCCATGGATGAGACCAATTGAGACGCCATTGCACGGCGTGAGACTCGTGAGAATAATGGCAGTCAGGATGCCGATAAATACCTTTTTGTAGGCTTGATATGACGATGATTATGGCTGGATATCGCTAAGTCACATGAGTAAATAACTAGAGTGATTATGAGGTCTCAAAACGTGAAAACTGGCCCGACATGTCGGCTTGACGCCATGTCGGCGGGAACAGCGCCTTTAGAGCGACTTACATGGTGGAGAGTCGAGATGCAACTTTATACTACTGAATTCTAGAACGTGGGAACTTGAAGAAGTTGTTAACGTCCCTTTGTCACCGCCTCTTCTGGCGGGATGATATACATCCTCCGGAAATAGAAAGGGCGAATAATGTAAATACTGAGAAGTTATGTAAAACTTTACATCGGCGATTGTCCAAATTAACCTTATGAATTTTAACACAAATCTGATCGAAATACATTAACTAGTTTTTATAAAATTCGATTATATATATATATATTATATTTATTATGGACATTTTAATACATGGTCACCTTAAGCCTACGTTTACAATCTACATAACAGCTAATCGTGTTTACAAACGAGGTCGCCTGCATCTCAAACAGATGCTTTTACAACCCCGCAGCACACGCAAGCGAAAACCTGGGCAGATTGATCGCCCGGATTCCTAAACATGTAGGCAGGTGGCAATGCGCTCTGACATCTAATCTTTCTTATGGTGGCTTCCCACGGCCCGTGGTATCACAGGCCGGACCGCGCCAGCTCGGGCCAACACGCCGTGGGAAGGGTGCCGTCCGAGGTCGCCCGGAAAGATCCGTGATTGCGCGTCCGATCCGCCGCAAGTCGGTAACTTCAAAGGCGCGGCCTGGCCTGATCTGTCGCGACCTGTCGGTGTCTGTTGTTATCTGTGATTAGGGTTGATTTTTGGGGCCATTTTCCATTTTAATACGTTCTGCCAAGACCTATAGCTGGACGCCAAATGTCCCGATTTTCAATCAAGAATCAAATTTGCCGCAAAACAAAACGCCCATCGAAAAATGAAATTTAATTTTTAGTTCCAGCACAAATTTAAAAAATATTCTAATGATATTTCAATTTATCGCGTCCATTCCAGCATTCAACGCAGCCACTGAACGCATTTTTTCGCTTTGCGAAAGTGCATGGACAGACTCTAGAAACAGGCTTACAGTTGAGCATATTAAAAGTCACAAATAAAAGTTAATTTTACCCAGACCTGTAGAGAATTTTACAAGCACGCGCTTAGAATATACCATGCTAACTTCGGCAAAAAGCCAAAAAATACTATTAAAAAAAAGCAATGGATTATATTTTTTAGTTCTAACACAACAAAATGTTATTTTTTACATTACATAGGAATATATTTCCTTTGCAACATGTACTAGCATCTACAGCTCACTACAAAACATGGTCACGAATCGGCCCGAACGAGTTTCGAAGTCAATCTTAACTTCACGCATGGCCCTCTGCTCGCTTCGCTCGCTCCAGGGCTCAATGAACCAAAACTAACCCAAATTTAGAAAAAAAAACAAATATAACCTTAATATATTTAAAAAAAATACACCGACGGGAATCGAACGCAGGACGCCACAATCGGAAACCCAGAACCGTACCACTAGACCACGAAACCGCTTAGAGCCTTTCCGCTAGACCGTATAGACAAGGGTAAAAAGTAACGAAACTCGTTCGGGTCGACTCGTGATCTTGTTTTGTAGTGAGCTGTAGATTGCTATTGTAATATGTTATCTAGAATTAGGAGTACTAAGAAGCCGCCTTTTAGTTGTTTCTTAATGTTATGATTGTTATGTTTTCATGTTACATATTATGTAGGTATCTATAAGTACATACTAGGTATATTCTATTCTATATTTGGTTATTTTAAACCTACTGTCAACCAGTCAACCTATCGAAAAGTAAAATGCCGAGTTTCACGCGACATTTTTAAACGGAACCCTATCTTCAAACTCTTGAAGAACAGGCTCATACAGGCCATGGGAAGACCTCACGCGCGGCCAAGCCCGATCCGTGCTTACCTGTGCTTGTCCGCCACGCGGGTCTGGCCTGTTCTAAGACAGGCCGTGGGAAGCCACTTTTAGGCTTTACCTTTCAAGAGTGTTATAAGTATGAATTACAATACAG
>JAEQML010066736.1:0-19705 GCA_016904865.1 Pissodes strobi | reverse complement strand
TGGTTCAGCTCGGGTGCCGGCAAGGGACCTTTTTGCTCTGGACGTAGATTTTCCAAGGGAACCGTTAACTGTAATTAAAATGTTTATAATAAGAATTTCACCCCTGTAAGCGAAAATTATCTTATATCTCTTATATATCTCATTTACTTGCTGACATATTGGCAATATTAGATTAGGTGACATATTTTTAAAAATTTATGAGGTTTTATCTTGCCTCGGAATGAAATCTTGTAATTGAGGTATAGACGCGCAGACAAGGCAGTGATGAACGAACTATGATTAGTTCTTTCTTCATTAACAATTAATTCATCGTCTGTTGTCCATAACATGTCATGCTGATGATGAAATCAGATATGTAACAACATTGGTGTTGATGTTGCTCGGTTTATATTATATACAAAAATACTTACATATATCGTGTTCTGGACACGTAGCTTCGCCAGTTTAATTCTTACTTCGCCCATGTAATCATGCCCGTACTTATCATCATCCACGACCAAGACGTGCAAAGATTTTTTGGCTAAGTCGTCTTCAGTTATATCGTAGAACGTAAGGTTTTCGTTGAATTCTGGATTTCTGCAAACGAAAATATATTTTTTCTAACAACGACAGGGATATGGTTGATAAATGATACATAATTTAATAGCAACCTGAGAACGGCGATCGTATCGTATAAGGCAAATATTGATTTGAGATGAAAAATTAATATTGCCAAGTAAAAATATCAAATCAAGGCTTCAAGCATGAAACTCTCAGGGTTCGGCCAAAGAAATATTTGAAGTATTTTGATGGCACAAAATATTGGCTGCTACAGGAGATTTATCACCCTAAATTCTTCCAGTAGCCAAAAACCTTTACTTTTCTAATATGGGAAAATCAATTTTGCTGTCACTACATGGTGAATTTAAGGGCTAAAAAAAGTATATTTGCAGCTAAATGAATTCTTATGACAAAGCCGTAAAAGTTACTCGAATAAAACGCATAAACAGTTTACTAAGATACTTATACCGTTTATATACTTATATTTTTATGACAGATGATAAGAGAATATTATGTTTCTTTCAGCATTATAATAAAATCTGGGGAGTAAACAGCACGTATCTCATAAAAACGTTCAGCCGCCTTTCATATATATATATATATATATATATATTTCGATATTCTATTTCACAAGAAATCATGGGCATGGCCAAAAAGAATATGAAATTATTCACAACAAAGTTGGATATGATACACATTTTATTATATTATAAAATATTTTTAACTTCAGGCATTCTTGCGGAAAAAGTGATTGTTATGGATCGTATCGTAAGGTTTTTTGTCTAATAAAATACAATGCATAGGTTTACGACGAAGTAAAATTTGCTCTTCGATGACAGATTTTAAAACAAGCGTCGTATTTTTAGTAAAAATATTTCGGCAAGCAGAGGACAAGGATTGTGAAGTTCTTGTGCCAGTTCCATTGCTTGACCAGAAAAGTCAGCTATTAGGGAAGCACACTGATCTTTATATTGTATTAAGGAAAAGTTATAGGTAGGCTTAACAGCTTTAAGCAATTTAATAAACACATAAGGTAAGTTACAATGTCTCTCATGTATTGAAGCTATTTCAATACAGCCCTGGTGGCACTTATTATTTATATACAACAATATCGTTGATTTAATAATGATAGGGTTTCAAAGCCGTCGTAATGCGATAACAATGATCAAACAAACTTAGCTTTGGCATCTAGAATACTGAACTGAAATGCACTATACAGTATTGTCTATAACTGTACTTTAGAACTTAACTATATAGAACTCCTCTTTGAGTCTTGAAAGGATAATGGAACTGCCTAAGAAACTTTATTATATTGCTTAAACTGTGCTTTTATCTGGAACCCTTTTAATTTCCACTATTTTACTTCGAAATGCCTGGTTTTGACAAGGATTCACTTCCTTCCAGTTATAAGCTCTTCTCCTCAATTATGCCAGGTTCTAGAGATAGAACATTGGTCAAAACTCATTAACCCTAGGATGAGCGTCAACTATTGTAACCAGCTTTATTCGCCAACCGCTCATTTAGTTGTACATATGCCTGACTCACTCAGCCGTTTGTAGTTTTGTTCTTTTTAAAGGCGTGGGTTAAAGTTTATGGCAGTTAGATCTGTCTGAAAATCAGATAATAAAATTTAGAAAAAATACCCTGTGAAAGAGCGTAAAAAATTGAATGATATTGAACTATAGCTTCTTCCCTTGGCAGTTGGAATATAGAAAACATAGCATAGCATGGCGTCGGTATCAAATACACGCGAAAACGCTAGTGAGAAAAGCAACTTTAAGTGCTGTAAAACAAAGAAAACTACGGCAGTAGTCTGTGTAGAATGTGGAGCTGTGTACCACACATCGTGTTTGCAACGAGATTGGGTCTCGAAAGTAAAAATAGTTGATAAATCCCGTGTTATTTGCTTAGAGTACGACATAACCCCCATCATCAGACAGTAATAACGAAAAAACGCAGATCGAACTGCTTAATGCCCTATTAGGTGAGATGAGGAGCAAGAATGAAATTCTCATGGAGAACAATAGTCTTCTGAGGGAGAAAATCCAGTATTTAGAGGGAAAATTGGATGAAAAATCGGAAATTCCCAAAGAGGTAAACAAATAATCAGCTGATATATCTTCCGCCATTGACATTGCGCCCGCGCCAGATTTGACGCCGTCAGAGAACATGACAGGCCGAGATTTGACAGAAGAGGAGGAAAAGAAGGAGCAAACCAAAACAGAAACGAACAGTGTGGCAGAAGTAAACAAAGAGGTTTCAAGAGACAAATATTGCAAAATACTCGCCAGAAGTCTACAAGGCTTGCCTCACTGAGGGGTATCAAGGAACACCCCGGAATACTAAAAAAACAGCAAAACATGTGCTTTATATCCCTTTCTGGCTTAGATCCAGCAGTGACTACAGAGGAAATTGACATATTTCTGACTGACAATAATCTCAAGTAGGTAACCAAAAACGATAAATATCGTGCTTCTTTTAAACTAACTGTACGCCAAAATGACCAAGAAAAATACATGGATAAACTGTGTGGCACACAGGAATAATCATAAACCATTTTCTGAATCTCCAGCGTCGCATAAGAGCGACAAACAAAAAAATCACCCAGAAGATGGCACAAGCAGCACACAGAAACAGCTCTCCTTAAATATCATGCATGCAAATATCCGATTACTCCGAAACAAAACAGGAGAATTGGAAGCTTACATCGTGGACAAGCACATTAATGTCATATGCCTGATGGAGCATTGGCTCTCAAGAGAAGAAACCGAAGCAATCCACATACAGGATTATAAACTGGCCAACTTTTCAGCCCGGAACAAGTCACCAGGAGGAGGTACTGATATATTTGTTAGGGTAAACAAAGGTTTCACTGATATAAACCTAAATTAAAATTTAAATATAGAGAAATGTATAGAGTTTTGTGCCATATCTTTAAGTGATTTTAATGTAAACATACTAACTATGTATCGCTCCCCTCAGGGAAATTTTTACACTTTTTTGGCATCCATGGAAGGTATTTTAACTGAGATGGGTACTGAAAAACAAGTAGCCCTAGCGGGAGATTTTAATGTTAACTTTTCCAATAGTGCTGAAAATAAAACAATTAAAATTCTGGATATCATGGATAGTTTTAACTTAACTGGAACAATACATGAACCAACAAGAGGAGTAAAGTATATTAATAATGTCTTTCTGAGTTCAGAAATGGAGCTGTGCTCTGCTGCTGGACACAAATTACATTTCTCTAACCATGGGAGTCAGATTGTCAGGCTCAATGTGTCGGTTTCACACAAACGAGAGAAACATTCAGACCTGTAACAAAGAGAGGTATGTTTTTGTTTCATAATAAAATATCTCAGGTTAATTGGAGTCTTTTGAATGAAGTGAATGTGAGCGTGTATGATAAATTTAACAACTTTATGCGACTTCTAGAAATAAACTATCTAGAATCTTTCCCGGAAAAAGCTTATAGGGGTAGATCTGACCAACCTCAGAGAGTGACCTGGTTTACAAACGAGCTTAAGGCAATGAGGGAGCAACTAAAACTTTTAGAAGAACTTAAAAGTCAATATGGGGGTCCAGTAATCTCTCAAATACATAAAGAATTTAGGACAGAATATACAAAACAAATACGGTTAGCTAAAGTTAGGGCAAATGACAGCGCTGTAACAAATTCTACGAACCCAGTAAAAACAATCTGGAATATCATAAATTCACATCGCGGGCTACCAAAATCTTCTTTAGATCCTACTATCTCACCCAACACTTTTAATGACTATTTTTCAACAGTAGCTCTTAATTTAATTAAGGGTATTTCTGCCACAAATAAAGATTTTCTTAATTACATAAAGGTAAATGTTGGTTCGGACAGGTGCTCTTTTGGTGAGGTCACATTTAATCAGGTTCGGGACATAATAAATAATATAAAAAACAAAACCAGCCGCGACATCTTTGGAATGAATGTAAAATTACCTTAAATCAATAAAGAATCAGATAATTGGTCCCCTCACTAAACTGAAAAACTTAAGCTTTAAAGAAAATACATTTCCAACATCATAAAAAAAAGTTATAGTAATACCAATTTTTAAAAAGGGAGATATAAATCAACCTCAAAATTTTAGACCCATATCACTTCTCCCTGTCATTTCAAAAGTCATGGAAAAATGCATGCATTGCAAATGACAAATTATTTTGAATTAAATAATGATTTCTCAAATAGTCAGTTTGGTTTCAGGAAAGGTAAAAACAGAGTCCTTGCTATTATAGACCTAATTTCTCATATTATTGATTCATTCGATAGATTACAGTTTAACTCGGTACTACTGCGTGATCTCAGCAAGGCATTTGACTGCGTTGACCATGGCATTATTTTAGCTAAATTTGGAATGTATGGTTTTTGTCAAAATAGCATCGACATGGTGAAATCCTATCTGCAGGAAAGAAAGCAGGTGGTCAGGGTGGGTGGTGTGTCATCAGCGGAGAGAATGACAAACATTGGGGTTCCCTAGGTATCCATTTTAGGGTCCATTCACTTCATAATTTATATAAATGATCTACCTGACGCGATAACAACAGCTAAGGCCACAATCTATGCTGATAACACCGCACTTTCTCTGGCCTCTGACACTATTGAAGGCTCAGCTGAAGGGATGAAAGAGGCGCGAAAGAGAACGGAAGAGTGGTTTGGTACAAATAGACTTCTGCTAAATTCAGAGAAAACTAAGCAGGTGGTATTTTCTTTGCGTGACACTGGTGATGTGAATGAGGGGGTAATAGACGTCGAGTTTCTTGGAGTGAATCTAGACTTGAAACTGAGATGGAATGTTCATATTGACAACTTGAGCAAAAAGCTGGCAAAAGGATTGTTTATAATAAGGAACCTCGCGAAAAATTTTTCACACAATATTCTACTGACATCATACCATTGTATCACTCACTCGCACCTTGCGTATGCACTGCAGAGTTTTTGCATTGCAGAGAAAAGCAGTCAGAATCATCAATAACCTAGACTATCGGGAAGACTGTAGAGAAGCCTTCAAATCATCAAAAATACTAACCATCCCATCCCAGTATACATATAATAACCTTCTTTTTATCAAGCGGAGAATGGCTTCATACGGGGCCCATGAGGACATTCATGGTTATGACACTAGGAATAAAAATAATTTAATATCTGCTTACTGGAGGTTAAGGAGGTGTCAAACTGGCCCTGGTTACTGAGCAATAAAGTTTTATAATGTACTGCCGTATAATATAAAACTTCTGGGATATGAAGCTTTTAAGGTAAAAATTAAACAAATTTTATTGTCGAATGCTTTTTATTTCTTTAATGAATATCTGTGTTTTAAGTTCTAAAATGTCGAACCAGTTACCTAAGTTAGGATCTAAGTATTAAATTAGTTATGTATTGTGTATCTGTTTGTTTTAAAATTATCTGTTTTTAGGATATAAGTATTGTGATTGTCATGAAGCGGCTATTAGTTGAAAAATTTTTGATTGAATATTATTGTAATTTTATTCCTAACCTGTATAAACTTGTGTATTGGCATAATAATAAATGAATTTGAATTTGAATTTGACTTCTAAAATATCTTCAAAATGCTAAACTAAAAGGAATTTACTGAATAAAATAAATAGAAATATAGCCGCACCAAGTAAGAAGAGTTGAGCTCAAGTCTACCGATAACGGGGCGAGAAGTTCAATAATAATTTTCTGCCATGGGTTTGACAAGCAGATATAATAAATTTAGCATAAATAACCTAAACGCCCTAATTTTATAGCAGATTTTTAGGTATTAACAAAAATGAAAGCGATAAAAGGTTTGCAGGGCTTTAGAGGACTGCTTTTTACAAAAATTAACGCTAGATAAGGTTAGAGAACTGAACCTCAGTATCTCTTGAAGTAACATTTCAGAATATACTTATCGGTAGGTACCTAATTGTCTTTAGAGTTCTCACTAGGATAATTTAAGGTATTAGTACGATAGAGCAAGAACTACAGGTAGAACTAACACTTTATAATTTAAATAGATCCTACCA
The DNA here is from genome assembly GCA_016904865.1 of Pissodes strobi. Taxonomy (NCBI): domain Eukaryota; kingdom Metazoa; phylum Arthropoda; class Insecta; order Coleoptera; family Curculionidae; genus Pissodes; species Pissodes strobi. The sequence continues at coordinate 13,123 of JAEQML010066736.1, read as the reverse complement.
GGACTCGTTGATACCTTCAGCCTTCCGTATGTGAAAAGCTACTGGACTGAACTCCAGTATATATGGACGAGCTAGGTGAACCTCTCAGCTAAGAAGATCAGTTTCTCCACAAAACTCTCGGCCTGGTCCACTTCGAATAAGACGGCGGGCTCCAGCTCAAGAAATGAATTCCCCAGAACAAATGGGCATTAGTCCCTCGGAAAGACCCTGGTGAAATGACAAGCGATTTTTTTGCCATGCTACTAAATAGCGCATGGGTCGAACCTACCTTTTAAAATGAAAGGTTATCACACCGCCTTTCACACGTTGTTTCACACCGCATAGTGGGTATTCTAACAAAAGATACACGTTACTATGCTTTGTAATTTTAACAATATCATTAACCAGCAGTTGAAAACTTAATTGCCACAAGGAAGTCCAAACGAGAAGAGCGCGTCAATTTTAACTTCCTGCGATATATCCTATTTTCATGCGCATCTTCGGAAGGCGCTTGCTGTCAAACGGGTCGGAGTACTGAAATCCACTCGTAGTAATAAGGTTGCGACAATCGATACCACAATTTAATGGATACACAGAAAATCGCGATATAATATTCAGATACAATTACAACGTTACATTATTGACGTTTAAGTGCAAAACTTATTACAATAATTTAATTGCAGAATACTTTTAACGACCAGTGTAAAAAAGGAGCTGATTTTTATATTTGGGCCGCATTATCTTTCAGAAAGGTGTACATTTTAATTCACTCTTACAACTATTAGTTCTTCGTTGCAAATTTATTGGAATTAAATATGAATTCAGTAGAGCTATGGCTGATAAAAGTGCTTCAACATATTACGATACAATAGCAGAAAAGCCTAAATCAGAAAAAAATACACCATAAAATTGGATTAAAAGAAGTTCCAAAAGCAAAAGGAGCAGAAACCAGGAGCATTAAGAAGTAAAACAAACTAACAGGAGACTAAATTTTGTAAATAAATTATTCATTTAAGGGTGAATTATTTTGTTTAAATGCCTGTAAATTTCAGTTTAATTCCTTTTTAGCACTAAGTGGTCGGTACAAACAAATTAATTTTATTAATTGCTTTAAACCATAAAGGTGTAGTTGGTAAAATAACTGTATAATTAACCACAAGCAAATTAGTGGACTGTATTAAAATAGGGTGGTGGGGGTTTTTCTCAGAGGTTGTGAACTGAAAAAGGTAGGTAGGTTAGATATTAAATCCTTTAATAATGTAATTATGCATTTGCATTTGATGTAAATAATATATACAATGTATACACTAATTTCAAGCATTCATTCATTCATTCACATAGAAAATAAATATACAAAAGGTTTCTTAATTATTAATATCTACTAAAAAGTCTTGATTGTTTGATTTAAACTGAGTTTTCTGTCCTTACTTATTTTAATACTTTTAGTTCTCCAACTTTGCAACGTTCACACGTCGTACCTTTGCACCTTGACTCTGCTTTACATGTAGCTTCCACGGAGAGAGATTTTACTTACTGACTTTCAAACTTGCTTTTCTGTTTGCTTTACGGAAACCATAAAATCCAGCTTTCACCTTGATTGCAGCAATTATTCGACCAGCAACGTTAATCCGCCATTTTACTTCTTCTTAACGAGAGACGCTACGATTCTGTATAGTCTCACAATTGCGTTAAAACGCCAAAAAAAGAGGTCTTTGTTCAAGCTTGGATAAAGATAACTGAGGTACATCAGCTATTCTCTAATATCTGTGCAAACAAAACTAGAAAATGGCCTATTTGGCGCGAAAATGCAACGAACAGCAACTTAGCTGTTGCTCGAGTGAGAGTTTTAACTGCACTTGCTAGAGAGAGGTGACTGGACCGGTCTAGCACATTTGAGTGGGTGTAAGACACTTTTAAACTAACTATTTGCCTTAAACAGTGCTAGGACAGGGCTAGTTGTTTTTTGGCGCCAATTGCAGCAGCGCGGCGGCGACGAGACGGCCGTTGCTTCACGGTTGAGTGTTTGCTAAGCACTAATAATATTAACTTCTTCTTCTAGTTGGCGGCCTGGCGCCAAGACCAAATAAAGTGGGGGATGGCACAAATGCCGAATTCATTTGAGATCGAAAGGGTAGAAACTGTTTTCTTTCTTTATTTGAGACATCATTGTTTGCACAATGCTGACGGAGACAAAGATATATTAAATTGAAAACGATTAAGAATGATTTCCTTTACGAGTGAAAAGTTGCTGGTTTGTCAATATAATAGGACAGGTTCGGACTAAGGAGTCGTAATGAAGAACTGAAATATGCTGCTTTAAATGGACAAATTTCCGCTACCTGGGGTGAAATAAATATATTCGTGGATTAATTATCGCTCATTCATACTAGTTATGTTTCGCAAAGCAGAAACTGTGTTTTTAAAAATATTTATTTAACACGTTACAAGCTCGAGAATATGAAAAGAATGAATAATAATACAATAATTAGGTATATTTATAAGTTCGCATGAAGTTGCTAGCTCTGCAGTTTCCGTGAGAACTTCCTTTGTGGTCGTCACATAACTTACTACATTCATACAGGGTGTTATCACCAAACTATACGGTGAAAAAGGAAAGTTATACAAGTGTTGGGGTGTTTCCCCAACACTAAGTTTAGACCAAATATTGAAAATATACGTTCTAGAGAAGCACTAGAGGTGGGAAAACTATGTAGCTTTAAAAAAATATATATACATCCGTGAAATTTTGATATTTTTTCATTATTTCAGTTTTAGATGTAGACCATTTCTCATATCGTTAATTCTTTAAATCCTCAGCAATTTTTAATTTCTGCAGGAATACCACCATTTGTAGTCATTAAAGTTCTCTAGAATTTTCTTATTCTTCCCTTCGGGAATATGTCACAGACTCGGTACAATCATAATCTAGCTTGGAATTATTGCTAGACCCTAAAACCAGTTTTATGTTAAAGTTAAATATATATTTTTTCCTTTAGATTATGCTTGATGAAGAGCTGTAAATAGCTCGAGCCAAATATATTTTATGCTTGTTTTCATTACTTGACGCTTACGTTGTTTAAGATGAGGGAACTCAGTAGTATGTATTAGCGAATATTTAATCTTCAATTTGCGCTTTAACCTATGAGAAGCATTGGTTGGAAAGAAAATTGGTGAAATAATAAGATTTACAAGTTGTATCATGATCTATCAGATCATAAGTGTCAAATTGTTGAACTGGAGATACAAATACCACAGTAACATCATGTAAGTGATGGGAAGGTGTGTAGACCGATAACCCAAAGAGGGCTTTTTCAATTTGCATCATCTTGTACCAATTTTATAATTGATTTTAACCTTGGCGTCGACGAGATATTTTCCAGGTTCATGGCAATTCTGGAGAGGGTTTTTCTGGCATCTTTCCCTGAGACAACGTACATTGTCCGATCTAATCAGGCAGATAACATTATCTAGTTTAATAACGAACTTGGAGACATTAACCAGTTAAACCAGCGATATAACAATAACGAAGAATTTTCCTTTAATTATAAAAATTAAAAAAAAAACATTTAATACCGCTATGTCTGTAGCAAAAATAAAAGCCAATGAAAGGTTTATCCAATCTTCAGGAAATCATTCTAGAAGTATGTGGAAGTTAATAAACTGGGATAGAAACCAAAACAGCAAAGATTTCTTAGAAAATAGCATAACTCCTGACAACTTCAACAATTCCTTCTCTAACCTACAGATAAGAATCTTCTTGAAGTCCTGCAAAAAGTAAACATCTCAAACAGAAAGTTTTGTTTCTGTGAAATTAGTTTCAATGAGGTTCGTGACATCTTGATCAGCCTAAAGAACAAAAACAGCCGCGATTATCATTTTAACACAAAACTAGTTAGGGCAGTTAAAGACAGCATACTGATTCCACTGACCAAACTTATAAATTTATGTTTCAAAGAGGGTGTCTTTCCCTCGGTTCTCAAGCAGGCTATAGTTATTTCACTTCATAAGAGGGGAGATCCTGAGATGCCAGAGAATTATATCCCTTCTTCCTATCCTTTCTAAAGCTGTTGAACGGTGTATGGCCAAACAGGTCACAGCATTTTTTGAAAATGAGGAGCTGTTTAAGGAATGTCAATTTGGATTTAGGAAAAAGAAAATCACAGTTTGAGAATTATTGACATGATTTCTGGCATCTTGGATAGCTTCCATAACATGGATTACAACACAATTCTGTCATGCGATCTAAACAAGGCTTTTGATTGCATTGACCATAGTGTCCTTATTTAGAAGCTTGAGTTCTATAACATCAGTGTTGAGAGCATTAGACTTGTCAGGTCGTACTTGGGAGACAGGTGTCAGAGTGTGAGAGTGAATGGGGTGTCATCGGCACATAGGGTGATGAACGTGGGGGGTACCACAGGGTTCTGTTTTGGGACCTATATTATTTCTTATCTATGTTAATGATCTACCACTAGCAGATCCTGATACACATTATACTCTCTTTGCCGATGACATAACAGTAACATATGGTGCGAGCTCACTTGAGCTTTCACTTCAGAGGTGTCAGATTGCCCGTGAGAAATCTGAAGAATGATTTTCAGCTAACAGACTTGTGCTCAACAGGACAAATCCAGCACAATGGTCTTTGCCATGAGAGGCCTGGCCGACATCAATACTGACTCGTATGACAAGTTCTTGGGAGTTCATTTAGATCCAGGACTCCAGTGGAATTGTCATGTGGATCTTGTAGCAGGAAAGCTTTCTAAGAGTCTGTACCTTCTTCGTAGACTTCGTTCCTGTGTAACCATAGGTGCTTTGAGGACAGCCTATTTCGCGGTGTTTCATTAACACCTGTCATATGCACTGCTGGCGTGGGGTCATTCTCCCCAGGCCTGTCGAATTTTTGCTTTGCAACGGAAGACTGTGAGAGTCATTAGCGGTCTGGGTTTCAGTGAAGACTGCAGGAATGCCTTTGGTGTGCTTATCTCGCCATCACTCTTTATGTTGGAAAACCATATTTTCATGAAAAGTGTGGTCAGTTTCGGGCTCATCAGGATATCCATAGCTATCTAACAAGCAATAGAACGGGCATTGTTCCTCTATACTGGAGGATAAAGAGGTGTCAGACTAGCCCGGGATATTGGGCAGTTACATTTTTTAATCACCTTCCAGCCCACATCAATGAGCTTCCACTTTTAGTCCTTAAAAACAAGTTAAATCGCTTTTAATTTGACGAATTTTTAGTTTACAAATTTTAAAATGTCATGTTTTGGTCATTTTTTTCTTGAGTATATTATCCTCAATGAATTGTATTGTGATTGTTTGCCTGACTGACGTGTGTAAATTTGTTGACAAATCTTAACATTAATTAACTATTTGTATTTGTATTATAGAAAGGCACGTCAGAGGCATATTCCTTTCTAATGCTCCACTACATGCAAAACATTTCGCATACCAACCATCGAAATCTACCACCCATGCTCCTCAAAATCTTACCCGCGATATAGTGGCGGTGTGTGCATTTCTAGATATAGAAGGTGCACATTGAGCCAATGCACCTGGGCAGAGGCAGGCTAAAAGACTCATCTCTCACTCGCCTGACTACACAAAAAAGCTTCTCAAGCTACAAAAAAATTAGATAAAACTGGTCGTAGACCTTCTCACTGGACATGGCTCCTGGACGTACCACCTCAAGAAAATGGGGAAATCCACTGACGAGCAATGCAGATTCTGCCGAACTATGAATGTCAGGCACTGACTCGCCGAAGGTTGAGTCATCTCGAGAATGCCCTTGTGGCACCTGAAGATCTACAAAAGCTCAACCCTCGAAATATTCTGAGGTTATCAAAAGAGATGGACATTTTCATGTAGCATAGAAGGGTATACAGAAAAGATCAATTGTGGTCGATGTGTTGAAGGACATATCTTGCCGAGCGACCCCTGTATCATACCATACCATGATAATTAAAATGTAATTCATTTTTATCGTAAGTAGCATTAATGATAGTGCTACTTCAATCGAAAAGAAAACTCAGTTGAGCAATATAAGACACGTATACTAAAAACACCTACAGTAGTGAACTTAAATTATTTAATACCCCCAGCTAATAAGATCGGCATCGACATGTTGGGCTTAAACTTTATAACTGCAAAACTTTAGACGTAACTTTATAGTTTAAATTAACTTTCGAGTTTAATTCAAATATGTAAAAGAGGAATGGTAAGAAAGCTTAAATCAGAAACAGAAATGTGCACTATAAAATTGGATTATTACTAAACCATTAAAGTAAAATATAATTTATTTAGATTCTGATCGTCGAAAACCTGCATTCGAAGCATGAAAATTTTTGGTAAAATTTATGATTAGATTTTCGCTTGTTTTCATTACTGACAAGAGCTCACAATTGTCCAGAAAGATCTACAAGAATCCAATGGGCTGCCCTATTTGAAAAAATTGGGTTTTGCAGCTTCATGCGAATCCACCATGTCGCTAAAACCCTGTTAAAAGAGCCTGAGATGATGACTTAAAGTTTTACTAATAAAAGCATGTGAAAGAGGGGCCTCCATTGAAAGCTTCATTACCACATTTGCGGCGGAGGGTCTTGTTACGACGGACGCCGGACGTATGGACTAAAATCAATTCATGCCCATACAAAAATTCCCAATTTGTTTTTCAATACATAATCCAAAACATACTAGCACAAACAAAACCCTTACCATATTAAGATATAAAAAAATATTATGTTTCCTAACGTATCTCGTAAAAGGCACGGTCTAATTCCAACAAATATTTCTATATTTGATTTCACATAAAATAATATTGGACACGATCAAACAAAAATACTAAATTATTCACAACTGACTTGGGCACGATGCACATTGTATTATATTATTGTTTTTAGAATAACTATTATCTTACTATTATAGATGTTTAAATAATAAATTTTTCTGTAAAATGTGTCCTTTGTAGGTGAGTTTTGGTTAGTTTGTTGTATGGTGGTAAGCTCACCACCTAAAAATATTTTAAGAAAAACGTCGGGTAATTATTTAGGTTTATCTACCATCGTCCGCTTTGATGGTTTTTAGGATACTAGTAGAAATTTATGCGTTAATCACGAATATAAACAGAATGTCTGACTTCAATATCTTCATTATTTTTTAATATATATTAGCGAATATTTTAAATAAAGCAAATCAGACGGATATAACAAAACTATTACATTTTGTTTTAAATTATTATTTTTAACAATTTACAATAAGAAGGAAGTGAAAATAATGAGGTCAAGACTTCCAAAAGCTTGTAAAAAAATTCTATTGATATTCGTGATTATGGTCCAGATTTCTACCAGTATCATAGAGACCATCAAAGAGACTAAATAACTACCCGATGTTTTGCTTAAAATGGTTTTAAGAGGGTAGCTTAGCAATATACTTACCCACAAAAGTACATTTTACAAAAAATATTGTTAACTAAAATGTCAGGTAGAAAATATGGTCTACGCTCTAAGAGTCAACTCGACACGCCAGCAAAGGAGTTCACCCTACCTCACAGCAGTACAACCATTTTTGCAGCATCAGAGAAAAATCTATAAAATAAATTAAGCCCAAAGACACTCATACGATGGATCCTTGGACCAAGTCATCACCAGTTAATATCAAAAAGCAAGAAGACGAAGAGGACCATAAACGAAACGAATTTTCAGTAACTCATGCGAGAGGCGAAAGAGGCGATGGAAAAATATAAGAAAGAGAATATGAAACAAAAATATAAGAGAAGCGCCATTAGAGACGACGACGACGCGTAGAGAAAAGTTACTATATAACAATTTTTAGGGATAAAAGTTGCAAGCAATTATAATTTTAAAACACAAGTATCATTGACCTTAGATAATAGAGAAAATCACCCTTAGTATAAAGAAATATAGCTTGAGGATAGAGTTACAATTTTGAACGCAAGGTGTTAGCGATAAATAACCTATTGGGAAAATCATAGTAAAAACACGTACACATTTAAATAAAAGAGAATAAAAATAGAAGAAACAGAGTTATAATATTGAACCAAAATAAAGGAGAAGCTAGAAAGCGAAATTATATACAGGTCATATACGGAATGTTGTAGCTAACTGTCGCAGATAAGTACCTTATAGGGAAGATCATAAGTCAGACACTTGGGCAACATGAGGACCTGGGAGATGAAATTAGGATCCATATTATATGGATATACAGTTTGCAAAGAAGGAGTATACGATAAGATAGTAAACTAGAGTAATAAAGGAAATAAAAGAAAATAAGCTAAAAGTAGCATGTCACATGAAGCTAGGTAGCAGTAATAAGCATCATATGGAGAAAATCACAAGTAAGGGGAAAAAAGAAAAATTACATCACACAATTAGCAACTGATAAAATAGGTAGAAATTGATACAATATGTGCATAAAAGTTTAAACATTAGCCAACATAGCTAAGAAAATATAGATTAATAAAACATAGATAAGATAAAGAAAAAATAATGATCCTTAATGTATAGAAACATAGAAATAACATAATAAATAGCATATACGTTGATAGAAGGAAACTTAGACTAAGTAAATATATATAAGGATAATCCAACATAAAGAGAGAATAAAGAACCGTGGATAGAGTAAGGACACATAGATTAAAGAAAGACAGATTAACAAATCATAGAAGGTGAAAAAATTGGAATATGTGTCACATTTATAGAAAACACACGTTAAAGCATAGCATTCTAGATATACATACAAATGCAACCCAACAGCCATCAGCTTTCATCTCGCAAAAAGCACCTAATATAAAACATTAGTAAAACAAAACCATTAAAAATTGATGCCTGCTAAACAGCTTACATGAGTTATTTTACACCGAAAAAATAGGCCGGTTATTAGTCAATCATTATCCTTCTTAAATAATGGCCATACTCTAGGAAGGATAATAATAATTAAAAAAAACTAATATGCCATTAAAGTTAATACAATTAATTGATGAAAATGACGCACAGTATTATTAATATGCCAGGTTATCATAAACATTCTCGGCAAGTTTACTTTTCTTGGGATCAAGAAATCGATGTTATATAATCAAAAACAGTCAACAATCATTTTAAAACCAGGCCAGATATACGTGTTAATCAATATTATTATTTTCAACAGTAACGATCCCACGAACATCTCAAGAACGCTGATGAGTTCATTTTAGGGTTAAAATATATTAAACAAACTGTTTCACGTATTGTTAAAACATAGCTATAGGATAAACTTATAATGAATCAATATTTCAATAACAATTACTATTTTTATTTGTTAAAGCATAATTGCTGGTTTTTCGGATATCAATATTATAAAAATACGGATATATTATGAAGGAATAAAAAGCTTTCATATTGTTAACACATCCGTAAGATATAGATGTAATTATTTAATATGTATATAGTATATGATCCAATGATAATTACAATTATTATTGTGAAGCATAATTACCGACATTTTTGGAGACGTCCGGAACTGATGAAAAATATGAAAAAATAGTAAATTACATACTCGTAATGTATAAAATAAGATGTGTTCCAGAGAATAAAAATTAGTATGTTTCAATTATTAAAGAGAAAAGAGGTAAAATATACATATATTCTTTTCATGTACACGGAGCACTGTCCAGTGACGTTCTGCAATTCGGTCAGATGAAAAACAGCCCTGATAGGAGCCAAATGGGGACCCATATCAAAAATTCTTAATTAAGTAGGGGTTAGCCCCGCTTCCATTACCATGTTGGAATCCAGGACCCAACTAAGCCATAGGCAGGATCAAGACTAAATGCTTTGAAATATAACCTATATCTAATCACGTAAGGAGCAATATGACTATTCCAACATTGAGGACCACTCGTTAATGATTAGGAAGGCTCTCTTCATTTTATACTCATTAGAAAGGAGTTTTGAATACTTAAAATACTTTTTGGGAATTCGGTAAAAAGCTTTATTTATTAGAAATATCTTTTTTATCTCCATTAACGAGGAATTTTCAACCTTTCATTCTAAATAATGCTTTTTAGCATTGGAGGTCAATGCTTGTAGAGGGGGGGAATGTGTTTAGTAAAAGATTCTAGTATAAAAAAAGATCACTTAGAACTTGATACTTGATCTTAAAAGATAATTATTAAACTTATTATCAAAACATTTGTGAAAAAATATTCAGTGAAAATTCAACACATTTTAGTATAAAAGAACGTGCAAACCGAGTAAACGATAACTTGGTTCAGTGCGTAGTACCTTTACAGCAAACGCTTACTAGCAACAAGTTCACCCCGCCGTCCGTCCGGAGCTATTTTGTACCTTTACTGGAAAGGCTCCGAGGGGTTAAAGTCTTTAGAAGTTTGTACCTTTACGGGAAATGTCACAATAAACTTCTCCTTAGAACACGTCAGTTAAAAAATAACAAAATCAGTTAATTAAAATCAAATCAAATTAAATACGCCAATAGAAAGCAAATAAAGTAAATTTCTCAAATTCAAATTCAAATTCAAATTCAAAAAAGTTTATTACCAACAAAATAAATAATTCCAAACTAATACATTTAAGAATCTACACATATATAAAAAATATTTGTGGTAAAAGGAATTACCCCGCGATTATAAAAACCGATAGCGTAGATACGCAAGCATCTACTTGGAATAATCCTAAATAGATAAATAAAAACTAAATAATAAAAAAAAACAATGAAAAATAAATAGAATATTTGAAAGAAAATACAACATGGCGACTCGACCATAGGGCAGGCTGCAAAGAGGGGGGAGCGCAAAAAATATATTATCACTTTCAGTATAGAATATTAAATAATGTTATAATTTTTCCCTTTCAGACCAGTATCTCCAAACACAAAGCAATTGCAAAAAGGAAACCAAAACAGAAACTACAAGAACTGTTCAGTTAGAAGAAAATGTTTAATAAATTTTGAGAAATGTATAATAAGTTAATATTTTAGCATGATTTGGCAAGTTATTCCACATTTGTACGGCAACGACACTAAATGATTTATGCATTGGGTTGGTACGGTGCTGAGGCATTAAAAAGTTAGTTCGAATATTTCTTGTATTATGGTGATGGTTGGATCTTGAAAATAAATCCTTTAGGTATGGCGGTTGTCCAGAGCTTATAATTCTAAAAATAAAACTGTACATATGACATTTTCTTCGATTCTTCATGTTTAATATCTGATATTCATGTAAAAAAGGGGTTATATGGGATCTAAGAGATATATTATAAGCAAACCTCATACAACTATTTTGCAATTTCTGAATTTTGTTTGAAATATCTAAAGTTAAACAATCTGAATAAACTATATCCCCATAATCAAGAAGTGAAAGAACCAAACTATTACATAAGAAGTATTTTGTTTTATTAGGTAGTACATTTTTAAGCCTATATAAATTCTTTAGTCTCATATACGCAATTTTTATTTTATTAATTATGTGACTTTAAAATGTCAGCTGTGAATCGAATGTGATACCTAAAATTTTTGTTTCATTAACACAAGGTACATTAACATTGTCTATTTGTAAAAAAAAATTGGTCTTTAAATTAGGATTTAAACTATTTTTTCCAAATTAAAATTAAGCAACTTTTGGCTGGATTAATTTGCAAATTATGATTTTTAGAAAATAGTGCGAGTCTCTCAATGTCGGAATTAAAACGAATATTAGCATCATGCACATTTTCAATGGAAAATGGCATATATATTTGTGAGTCATCTGCATATTGCTGTATCTTGGAATGTTGTATTGACCGATTCATATCACAAACATAAATTGAGAATAGCAATGGTCCCATAATGGAACCTTGTTTATTTTTAGAAATTCAGATTGCTGAAGATTATCTAGTGATACGGAATGCGATCTGTCGTGAAGGTAAGAGCCAAAAAACTGTAAAGCCATAGATGAAAACCCAAAATACTTTAATTTGGCCAACAACATACCATGGTCAATAGTGTCAAAGGCCTTACTAAAATCTAATATATCCATACACGTTGTACCCAGATTAACTAGACTTGTTATTGTACTATAATTCTTTCTAAAACCTGACTGAGATGAAGGAATTATTTTATTACACTCTACGAATTGATTCACTTGCTGAAAAATATGTTTTTCGAATACCTTTGACACTACTAACAAGATGCTTATTGGCCTGAGATCTTTAAATTCCTTTGGATCCTTAATCTTACAAATAGGTTTTATAATAGCCCTTTTCCATAAGGTGGGAAAAGTATTATTTTAAATACATGAATTGATAATATTTATGAGTGGCTTTATACAAAAAGGAAAACACATCTTAAGATCCCTTATTGATAAGCCATCCGCACCCGCGGCATTAGAACTAATGCTATTAATTATTTTAATAAGTTGCTCCTCATTAATCAAGCGTAAATTAAAATTTTGATCACTAATATTTGAACATCTATTTTGAAGGTAAAACTGCCTCTCAGGTTCGGAAATATTTATTGGACTATTATTACATTCATAAAAATAAGAGTTATCAAATCAACATTCTTGAGATTTTCAGGTATGTCAACAAATATATTTTTACATAACTGGAGCTTATTAATATTTTTCTAAAACAACTGGCCATTATTATCATTGTCTATAGAAATTGAATTAAAAAACGTTATTTTTTCCCTAATAATAGCATGTTAATGAAATTTTTGAGTTGTTTATAGTAATCTAAATTAGGCCTAGTTTTATTTTTAAGATATTTACGATATGCTTTATCCCTTAATTTCATTAAACATTTTATGTTATATGTGATCCAAGGTGTAAACGGTTTATTTTTTACTTTTCTACTTTTTAGTGGAGCATGCTTATTAATTAAATACAATATGTGATTATTAAATAGGTTAACCTTCGTGTTAGTGTCATTTGAATAGTAAATTCGGTCCCAATTAATGTTTATTGCGTTCTGTTGAAATAAATTATTGTTTATATTGGAATAGTCTCTGTATTTTATATGAACATACGAATCACTTGTTCTAGGACAATCTAAGACAGCATAAACTAAATTATGGTCCGTTGTAGAATTAGGCATTAAAAGGGAACGAACACTTGTAAAATTCACATGGGTGCTAGTAATTATAACATCTATAA